>DVZL01008376.1:0-10281 GCA_018236625.1 Lasaia peninsularis | reverse complement strand
GATAGACAGACACACGAACAAATGGCGAGCACTGACGCTATTGTGGCAGGAATAGATTAGGCGGTGGTACCAATACGGGCGAGCCTATCGTCAGTTTCATAAAGCAAGAGCATTATAATTTTCAAATTAGTTTGAAAATAGGAAACCTAGGTCTTTCATAATATTTATTTCTAATTTAATTAAGCGATCCTATTTTATTTTTGTTCCAGAAAATGTTGCAGTGGGACAAACTATTGCAACAATAACAGGCTTATCTCCTGGCGTAAATATTAAGAGTTTTGTGGACATTTGGTTCATGGAAGCTTTAGATTACAATGGAAACGTATCCTACTACAACGTGTAAGTTAGATTTTACGAAGATTACCTTGAAATGGCCTTATACCTAAATGTTCGTCTATAACATCGTCTCTCAAGCGAGGGTTCGCTACCCCCGGTGGGGTCGGGTTATTTTTAAAGGAGGTCGCTATCCGTTGAAAAATAATAAATATAAACCTCATTTCAGGTACAAAAGATTCGTTTATAAAAGGAATTAATTATAGTGTAGTGCAATAAAATTAAATATTAAGCAAGAACAAATAAACTTATAAGTTACTTTATTTCAATCAAATGTTTAATCATGAATATTAATTAATTAATGTGATATTTAGCATTGTTTTACTTAATTTTTTTTCTATGCGTCTTCTGCGCAAACACTCACAAACAAATTATTTTTGAGTGATAATAGACGATTTCTGTATTTAGTTTCCAAAGCCATCATAGGCGAGACATCTTTTTCGCATAATAAGTAGCAAATGGTACCAACGATTTTAAAGCTTCTGTTACCAGTCTTCCGTACTTACGTCGTCGTGCAAGCCAAAAATTATCTTAAGTAACTATTGATAAATAGCGCGCCAGGCGCTATGTACATTGTACATTGGTTATTATTATAATTTTATATTGATTGGATCGCAAGACTTTTTACTTAACTTTTTGACAATTTCGCGACATGAAAATGGTTGAGAAACGATGGTCTATAAGGACGATGGCAGGAATAGCTAAGGCGGTGGATTCCTACCCAGGCGACTTTCTGCACAGCACTCTACCAACAGTGGTCATCTTAGAAGTGACCCAGTTAACCTATGCTCGCCTCCTTCGATCTGCCTGGCTGGAAGGCAAATGGTCTATTCTACACAGGGGAACCGGACCAACACGGGGAATATATACTAATTACCTTATTATTTATAAACATTAATTTACACCCGATTTATTTTAACCCTGTCTGCCATGAGCTGCAACCTTTTAGAGCTCGACCGAGTCGAACTACACTACAGTTTTTGGTATGATTAAAGCGAAAATTTAAACACCTCTTTGTATACAAACTTAGATGCTTACTTTAAAATTTAAATTTAATTAAAACAAAACGAGATGCTTACACACTCACTTAACACACATTCACAAACACTTAACTTTAGTAGATGTAGAGAATAAAGAAATTTCAAAAGAAAATCTTCAAAAAATTATCTCGTAATCATGACAGCTCTCCAAAGGTTTTGATCACAAAGCTAAATAGTAGATACAATTTTAAAAAGTTACCGCATTAATGTTTTCTTATCTTTTATTATAAGGGCTATTACCTTTATTATTAATCTTGTAAACAGAATAAATGTTGTAGCGCCCATACCCCGAAAGCGGTAGGCAGAGGTACCCACGATTAACCGACGACATCAGGTCCTTTCACGTGGCAGGTAGCGTCGCCACACCGACCACTAATCCAATCCTAATCAAACTTATGTTTTTAAAATAAACTGAAAAAACTCATAGAATAGGTTGTCCCATCTGGGAATCGAACCCCGGGCATCTAAATTCGGACACGAGCGGAAAGAGGCGATCCTTTAACAATATTTCAAGAGTGTTTACATATTTATCTATTCCGTGGTTTACATCAGATCCATGGACTATGTAGCCGATTCTTTTCTCCAGTTAATATGGGCCGAAACAGATCAAGTAGGCTGTGGGAAAGTAAGATTCTATGTAAGTATTTATTTTAGTTTCAGTATTAACGTTTTTTTTTTATGAAATGAAAATTATTTATTTGCCGAATATGTGTGTTAAAATTTGTTATAATAATAAATAATAATGATGATAATGTTGAGATATTCATCATCAATATTATTAAAATACTGGTGGGTTATAGGGTTAGGGTGAGTAACAAAACATACGTATATTGAACCAACACGGGGTGGGTTCGGTTATTTTGTGTAGAATAGGTCATTTGCCTTACTACCAGGCAGTTCGTAAGAGGCGAGCATAGGTTAACAAGGTCATTCCCAACCAGACCACTGGTGGTAGAGTGCTGTGTAGTAACTCGCCCAAGTGGGGATCCACCACTCTACCTATTTCTGCCACCATAATGACAAGAAGAGACGCACACGGCTATCTTATTATATATATTTCGTTCGTTTCGGATTCGTTCGAAGTTCACCGGCGCAGCTCGTGAAGTATATAACAACGTTGATACAGGCGAGAGGCTAAAAATGAAACCACATATTCTGTAAGTGTCTATCGTTAATCCGAGACTATTAAAAATAAGTTTACGAGAAGTATAGAAAAAACTTTTTTCAAACAAATTAAATAGCTTAATAATAAAGTAAAAACGTAGGTACTCTTATATTGGACCTGCCGTAACCTTAGAATGGCAACGTCGTATAGTGCGTGCGGATTTCTCCGGACCTTTGGATAAATATGCCTATAGCTAATACTTGTCGACTAATCGGGAACATAAAGCGAGTTTAACTAATAAAAAACTATAATCATTTCCTGTGACTAAACTACTGCTTGCATTCGTCTGATTTTTGTTGTGTGGCCTGGTAATTATATACAAAATGTGTGGTTTCATTTTTAGCCTCTCGATTGTATCAACGTTTTATGTTTGATAAATGTTGCAGGCAAAACATTACAAAGTAATTCCGGTGCATAGATTGGTCTGCAATTTTGCACCCAAGGGTAACATACACGGTAAGCCCGTGTATATAATAGGGTACTCATCTACTCAGTGCCCTATAAATATGGTACCTGATAAGCGGTTTACGGGACTCTGCACCACCAAATATCTGAATACAGGTATAATAATAATACACTTCTATAATTAGGATATCATAAAAACCCCGTTATGTGTTAAAGAGTTTTTTCTAACTTAGGTAAATGCTCTTACGATAAAGGAATACATTGTGAGGTAACCCGAATTCGTGTGTTAAAATTTGACCTGGAAGGCCAACTTTAAGAGTTGACACAACAGGCCAACCACATGGCAGCGATGCATCTACAACATCTATGGTGTCTATAGGCCACGGTTGTCTCTTATCATCAGGAGACCCGTGTGCCTGTTCGCTGTCTTATACCTACCATAAAAATACGATAGTGGTTTATTTCTAAAATTGACTTTAAATTTTTTACTACATGAAATTCCTGAAAGTGATAAATATAAAAAATATACCCACGTAGACGTACAATAGCACTAAAGGCTTACGGTATCAAGTTCACAATGACCATTTGAAGTCATTATTTCAGATTAAACATTTGTGTCCTTATGATAATCCTTACAACGTACGTTCATTTCATATCGTGGAACATTATACATATAAAAAATATATAAGTCACCCAAATGCTTATTTTTTTATCGTTAACACAGTTACTGTATAACTTAGTAAGAAAATAAAATAAACTAATAGCTTTTCTTTCAGTATAGGATGGTGAGGAGATGTAGGAGATATGTATGTAGGATTATTTGATTAATAAAATCAGTATTCATTCGGAAGTCGGTTATTTTACTAGTCTTCAACACCCGACCTTATACTCCTTTATTCTCAAAGCTCCTTTTCCTATAGCAAAATTAGATAACAATAATAATTATTCAGTAGGTACTTTTTGTGTGATACTCGTAATGTAAGAATATTAAAACAGATTAAATATCCTACCCTCCTATTGCATTTTTATTTCTCTTAAACAATCAATAAAATGCTTCCACCAAAGGCATCCATGGACCATAAAGGTTATTATTATAAAATAATCAACGTTATTGTTGTGTTTTAGATGATATAACTACAGAAACTGTACCAGTCACTAGCATGCTAAGAATTCGTAATCAATCCGAAAGTATCCTAAAATTTGAAATGGATCCTGTTCAGCAGAATGCCAAGATTTCAAATAGCGACTTTAATGAAAGCTCTTATGGTAACAATCATCTTACTTCAATTAATAATAAAAAATAATGTTATTAGCTCTAGTTACCACAAGCAAAACACATAAAAAATTACTAATATTATGTTTTAGTAGCTGCTATAAAACGGAGTCACTCGTTAGAAAATGACAACTACTGGAATGATCATAGAAATATTTCTAGAAACTATAATGATCATCTGCAACGTGAGAAAGGTCACTCGCGGGTTTACCACGGCCACGATCACAAAAATGAATATGATTCTATTCATCCAGTATCCGACCAAGACTGGAGAAGGTTTGATCAATCAACTAGTCAAAAAGATTACTACATAAGTAAGGACTACAGAAAACATTATGTAGATGGCAAATGTACTCGAAAGCATAGTCTTTACCCAATTGCTTCTCACAATTTATGCAATCATTCTCCAACTAATTCATGCGGACATTATTTAGATGTTAAATTCGAACATTCAAATAACAATCCGTGTAGACACATTTCGAAAAATGTTTATGAGAATACAAACACTATGCAATGTACAAGAGGTTTTAAAAAATATTGTGAAAGTATTTCTCAGTCTTGTCCAAGGGAAGTATGCCCTTGTGGCACGTTAAGACCCCAATGCTACACAACAAAACAATATGTGAAGCATGAAAATTGTAATCCTGGAATAAGAAACCGTTATCCTACTCCCTGTCTACATGCACGTAAAAACAATGAAGGTTTGTCTGACAAAAAGCAAATACAAAATTATCCTGAATTTCAAAATTATGATTCAATGTCTGATTTAACTTTGCGTAAAGTTAGAACTAACTGGAAACGTCAACATCATGGACGCGAATTTCACTTGACGGAAAAAAAAAATTGGCCACAGAGCAAAGTGAAACGCAAATACAAGGAATATACAGGCAGGTAATCTATAAAACATTATCTATAATCTATTAACGTAACAATATTGTGGGATCTAATACTCTGATTAACAGCTGATCAATAGAGTCTTATATTCAAACTTTGCGAAGAACATTTTCAGATGAAATTATTGATACTTATGTAAAAAAGAAAAACATAAAATAATTCCAATTTCCATTCATGAGATGATCGAAAACTATCCTCTCGTAACTAATTTCATTAAATTGCTTGTTAATAATGTTTCCAAGGTTAATATAATAAATATGTATATGCAGACAAATTACGCAATTTGATTTTATTCTAAAGTTGCTTACTATAGAATCAGATCAAATTGCGTAATTACATTTTTGTGTTATGGCTGTTGAGAACGATACTAATACATAGAAATACTTAAATAAATACCAAAATAAATTTAATAAGCACCCAGACCCGGAATTACAAACATTTATGTTCATCACAGAAATGCTTGTCCACGTTGGGATTTGGACCTAAGCTTCGTGATTGGTAGGTGGCATTGGGCGTGTACGATAACCCCAGGACCAATGAAGTAGCTAACAAATTTATTTTTTGTTAGTCTGGGAATTTATTTAAAAAAATCTCTGGTGATGTTTTTCAATTACTGGTTATAATTTTTTTAGTAAGCCCAAAAAACTATTTCTAATGACATATTTTTATTAATAATGGTTGAGTATTTTTTATTACAGGAAACGAAGACGAAGGGAGTCCGGAGATGAACTAAATTTTAAACCTTTTTGGCAAGTTGACGAGTTTGCAAGTAAAAAACAGTTAGGGTTAAAGTCTATTAAATACACTACCTTATCAGATAGAAACATTAAAAAGTCTAAAAGAACAACTAGATCATCTGAAATCCCTAAGAAAACTGAATTTATAACTATATTAGTCAAAGAAAAATTATCATCCAAAAAAGCTATTACTGAAAAATATTTATCATTTGACGAACTAATGCACCTTAGAAAATTTAGCATACAAGATCTAAGTGCACGACGTCAAGAAGAACCAGGAATATTTCTAAGAGATAACAATAAAGAAAATGCTGGGGCAACTACATCCTCCGAAATATCAGAATATACTGCTAATACACCTTTTTTACGCATGAAGCACTGCACAAGAAAATTAACTTGCACTTGGACAGCTGCTTCTTTAACAGATAGTTTAGGAAATGTAATTGGAGGTGCAGGAGCAGGTGGTGCTAGAGGTTCTAACACTCCTCCTGGATATGTTGAAGGTTGTACACGAACATCTACATGTACTCGAGATTTTATGCATCGAAATAAAATGGATACGTTACCAACTGAAACTCCACTTAATGAAACTGATGTGATAGAAGATAGCGGTGATGATGACTATTGTGAACGGCGTTCACTTAATCGACGTAATTTAGATGAAAAATCCGTAAAACAAAGTTATACGAAACACAATTTAGATCAAAATAACATATCAAATGAACTTAATGAAATAAGAAGAATCGTAAAATATGAAAGAAATAGAAGATATTTAGACATTTTTACTGACAATAAGACTAGAGATAAAAGAAGCAAGGATCTTATGTCCTACGGTGATTTATATTACTATATTTTACGCAAAATAGTAAGCATTTGGAAAAATAATAAAAATACCACCGCTTGGCACAAATGTATTTGTAATTGTAGTATTAAAATTAAATATTGTTTAAAATTACTTGTATTTCTAATGGGATTACATATTAAAATCAGATAAATCACAACATTTTTATCATCAATAGACTAAATAACAAGATAATTTTTTTATAAACTACTTTAGTACATTTATTAAAGCAACAATGAAATCTTTCGTTTAATTTTAGCTGACGAATATCATTTGCTAAATTTCGTAACAAAACTTTATATTTCGTTAACATATCATCTTTGTTTTTACTTTTATGTTCCTTAAATTTACATGATCTTACTGCCCTCTTCAATTGCTTTGAATTATCATGTGTGGAGATTTCTTCATCATTTAAAGAACTATCATCCTCTTCTCCTTGAAAACATTAAGCTTTTAATTACTAAGATTATATAAAGTTGATAATATTAATAACAAACAAAGTTAATAATTACCTAAAGTGGGTATAGTTGAAAGAACTTCATCTTTTTTTAAATTATCGAAACCTGCATCAGATTCCAGAATTTCTTCTAAAAAATCTTTAGTAGCCTGTTTTCTTTTTAAATCTTCTATTTCATATACTATTTCCGATAGCGAAAAATCAGACGTGTCGTAATAATATGACTCTGTAGATTCACTTTCTGATTGTGAATTTTTTTCTTCACTATCTTCTTCTGGGAAAAAATAATGACCTGTGAATTCTTTATTTGACTGAACTTCTCCAAGTTCAGCTGAAATTTTTATGGCACTGACTCCCGAATTCATATTAGTGTTTGGATGAATAGTTTCGGTCGATGTGTATCTATCTGCAAATGAAACTAATGAAATTTTCCTTTATATCTATAGTAAATCTATTATTTAAAACATAGTTTTAAACCCACCACTATGTCTAAATATTACAGCTTCGACTAAATCAGCGAGTAAGGTGGAGTTTATATTTTCACTTTTCGTAGTAATGCTAGTAGTTGAAGAAAAATTTTCACTATAGAGCTTCCTGACTATGGCTGCAACAGTTGCATCAGATATATCATCTCCATTTTGTGATTTACTTGAAAATAACAAATCTCTTAAAATTCGTTCGTTATTTAATTTTCGTTTGAGTATTTCAATAAATTCATCAACTGCTATAACATCTTTACATTTTATCGTACTAAGAGTAGTTTCGTGTGGAATGCTAATTGTAAATTGAAATAAATGTGACAATAAATCAAAATTATTATCAGTTGTATCATTTGCTTGAATTAAATTGTTGCTAATTTTAACAGTTTCCATAACATCTTGTAATGGTCTCTCAGAAGTACGTCTGGTGTTTCGGCTTTCTACGTAGTCAAATTTATCGTGTTTTTCTGTTCTTACAATGGGAATAGTACCTAAAATGAGAAAAATGCATTCACTGTATTTAGATACATGACAGTTTTACTCACTATTATTGTGAGAGTGAATATTTAAGTGTGTTACTTTCATTGCTTACATAATGCTGTGTATTCTGTATGGCATATAAAATCTTTTGGGCATCTGGAGCAACTCATTCCCACAGCATAAACCGGGTCTCCAACCTGGTTTCCTCTGACAGCAAAGTTACATACTAATCTATATACAGTTCTATCTCTTGTAGTACCGACGTCTTGGACTCGTTCCTATAAAATACAAAATATAAGATATTTTTCATTATGTCAATTTTCGAACTATTGATAATTGCCCCAAGTTATTTATTTCAGAAACAAACGTTAATACTATATTTCATCAAAACCCAGTCGGTTGATTTAGAGTCAAAATGGAAACAGTCGGAACCCATTCATCAACCAATCAAATCTTCCTATATAATTAAAATGGATTCCTATTTGGTTCTTTTAGTTTTTAAAGAATTTACGACTTGTTTGTATATGTATAGATATATCTATTCATCTATTTTAATAGATCAGTTGTTTATTATTACTTTCAATAACATCTAGTTTTACTGAGCTTGGTGTTTACTATTCAGTTTTTTTTTTTAAATATATTATTTTCCAATTTGTAGGTTGAATTACGAAGAACATGCGAACTGGCTCTGGAAGTTTATTATTTTTAAACATGACTTTTTTTCTTCCGATCGGGTAGTAACAAAATGAAGGCCCCTGGAAACACAGAGAGATTAATAAAATTTTACAAAATAATATTTTCAGTGACGTAACATTTGGCGAGTACCTACGTGTTTATGCCCGCTGAGTTTACGAACATTAAATTCTTGTGATATTAATGCGCACGTAATTAAAAGATCAAAGGTTAAGCAATAATATCTAAATGCCCGATTTATAACGAGTAGTGGAGATCAAGGATGAACGTATCAATTTCGATTTATCTCATATCTTATATTTCAATATCTAAAATAGAAATATGCTGGTATATCATAAATTAGACGTACAGATTTTGATAAACAATATATATAAAACACTTTAAAAATACATTAAAAGATTGTGTTACTTTTTGAAGTTGGTACTTTGTGTGTATTTTATTTATGAATTTAAGTTATGTCGTATAAAAGTTGCTTCAAAACACAAAATTACGTGTAATGCATGTTATGTTTTAAACATAATATTGTTTTTGAGACCGTTCGCGTCGGTGCACGGAAAAATCCGAAAAAGTTTTTTGCGTCTTCTTAATTGAAGTGTATGTTTATCTGTACTAACAGGCGAATGTAACTCTGTCTGTCTGTTACGCTTTCACGCTTAAACCACTTAACTTACTTTGATTAAATTTAGTACAGAGATAGAGTTGACCTTTAGGAAGGACATAGCTACTTTTTAACCGACCACAATAAAAAGGGGGTATGCTTATACGCAAAAAGTATTAGGTATAAGTCGGAAAAATGTCTGCCCTTTGAAAGTTTTCTGTGTTATTACAATAATTCGAAGTCGTGGGCGGAAAGCTAGTTTCTTATAAACAAAAAAAAAATAGTGACGCCACTAAACCTGTCTGAGATATCAGAAGAAAAGATGTTTAGGTAATATTGCAGACAAATTGGCCAAAAACCCTGGAGTTCTACTAATACAATGTACGCAAATCACTCTATAATAGATCTAAGAAAAAGTTCACGACGGTGTAATATGTCTATACTAGGTTACGTTTGTTCTATGTATACATGCTACATTTTTAATTTTCACTTATAAAGTGGTAATTATGGTGAAGCTATTTTAATAATTTAATCAAATACATAATTATACTCATACATATTTTATTGAATATCTCGGAAGATGTGTTCGATGTTCAATATGGCACTGCGCCTATCCGCTACTAAACACATGTTTTAAACTAGTAAAAGATCCGGACCTACACCGACCTTCACTGATCTGATATTAAAATAAAAAAATGGGTTGCGAAAAAAAACCTGGACCAAATATTTTTAATTATTTAAAAAAAATATATTTTTTATTTAATGTTTAATGTTTGTTATGATAAAAGAAAACAAATTATATCTGGATAAGCGCTGTTTTATTACGAACACGTTGATATAGGGCTGTCTGCAAAAAAGTTGGTCCTAATAGAGGTTTGCGAATTTT
>DVZL01008375.1:0-10282 GCA_018236625.1 Lasaia peninsularis | reverse complement strand
CGAAAGTTACTCTGTCTGTCTGTCTGTTACGCTTTCACGCCTAACCCACTGAACCGATTTCGATGAAACTTAGTACACAGATAGAGTTAACCTCGAGTTGACATAGGCTTCATTTTAACCGACCACATTAAAAGAGGATATGTTTTTACGCAAAAAATATCATAAGTCGGAAAAATGTCTGCCTTTTGAAATTTGTTTGTATTATTAAATCCCTACTAATGTTATAAATGCGAGAGTGACTTTGTCTGTCTGTCTGTTACGCTTTCACGCCTAAACAATTGAACCAATTTTGATAAAATTTATTACAGAGATAGAGTTGACCTTGAGGAAGGACAGGCTACTTTTTAACCGACTACATTAAAATAGGGTATGTTTCTATCCAATAAGCATTATTACGTCGGAAAAATGTCTGCCCTTTAAAAGTTGTCTTTTTTATTAAATCCCTACTAATATTACTGTAACGCTTTCACACCTAAACCAATAATCAGAATTTGATGAAATTTGGTACAAAGATAGAATTGACCTTGAGGAAGATCATAGGCTACTTTTACTTCAAAGAAATGTTTTAATGATAAATAAATATAACCGATTCATTTTCATTGCCTAGATTTTGTTTGTATGATAGACACACGCGGGCAAAGCCGCGGGCAACAGCTAGTATACTATATTTTTGTATATCAGGGTTTCGAACCTGAATTACCATAACGGCATTCCAAAGCGTGAACCACTAGACCACCGAAGCTCAATTTTTCAACGAAATTCGACGAGTTTTTTTAGGGTTCCGATCCAAAGGATAAAAAACGGAAACCTATTACTAAGACTCTGCT
Organism: Lasaia peninsularis; assembly: GCA_018236625.1. Classification (NCBI taxonomy): domain Eukaryota; kingdom Metazoa; phylum Arthropoda; class Insecta; order Lepidoptera; family Riodinidae; genus Lasaia; species Lasaia peninsularis. Next base: position 9,455 of record DVZL01008375.1, on the reverse strand, counting down.
GTCTGTCCGTCTGTCACCAGGCTAAAACTAATGAACATAACATATAGACAGTTGAAATTTTCACAGGGTTTCATTTTTCCCTTTTAGTACAGAAAAATAGTACCTTCACGCTTATTATCCCTGAAGGGGTAGGCAGAGGTGTGCTAGTATATCCACAACTCGTAAGTCCAGTAGATATATTAGAAAACCCACGATTAAACTTGTCTAATCGTGGGTTCTAGTACCTTGGTACTAGCCCCAGATGTGATAGGTAGCAAGCCTATTGCCACTTCGGACACATTTCAATCACGGGAAATGTAATGTTTACTTAGAATAGTTTGAAAAATATTTTTAAGAAAAGGTGCCCGACCTGGGAATTGAACTCGGGACCTTACGTGGCTAACGGTCTTAATAGGCGACACCTGTACCGTTACACCTCATTTAGTACAGAACCTTAAAAAAGTCGGTTATTTGCAGTTTGACCGCGGTTTAATTATAATTATCTCACACAGTGTACAAAGTAAGGTCTATAATAACAATTAGTAATAAAAATACGTATATCACTGGAGAAATTCTTTTTTAAATTTCTAAATAAAATGGCAAGTAAGATGTTAATTACTGAAATTATCTACATATTAATGTGTTTACTTGAGCAATTAAACAGACATTTAAATATTTTAATGTGCACCCAATTATAGACAGACATAAAATTAATTCAAGAAGCATTAAGTAATTGGTGTATATTTGTTTGCGCAAACTTCCTTTTTAATTTTCTATCTAGATTACGCTAAAAAAAAGGCCAAGTGCGAGTCGGACTCGCGATCAACGGGTTTCATATTCGTTCATTATCTGTAAAAATTGGCAAAAAACATTTCGTTTCTCGCTTGCATGAAAGCTTCATTTAATTAATTTTATAATGTTTTTAATTTTCAACTATTACGGGTCATAAGATACAGTCTAGTGATAGACAGAAGAATGAACAGATGAACAGACAGACCGACATCCAGACATCCTGACAAACAGATAAATAATCAGACAGACAGACATAGCTTCTTATCTTTTGGACGTAAAATATAGTTCAGCAAAATTATCTTATTAATATTTTATTTTAAACTATTATTAAGTTAAAACCGGAATATGCATGTTTTTTTTTAATTTTTTTTAACAATACTTCAACTAATAATTTAACTGAAAAATAAGCGGAAAAAACGGTGACGTCACCGTCCACTGAGAAGTGAGAACAATAATTTGTCAACGAAATATATATAAATATATTTCACTATACATATATTATATTGTATTGCCCCTATGTGCGAAAATTTTCATACTGTGCCCAAATCATGCAAAAATAAGGATATCGATTGACATGGCGTTGACATTCAAAAATACTATTTTCAAAGAATTGGCAAGAATATTTATGTGGGTATATTTCTATATAAAGATTACACGTTTTTTGGGCCATATCTAAATCACATGCAATTGCCTATTGTATAAGGAGTAATATTGCTTAAAATAGCTTCGTAAATAATTATTTCCAGTAAAAAGTAAAGTATAAAATGCGGTTATTGTGGGTTATCCCTAAGAGAGATATATATGCTGTTAACGCAAAAAATGCGCTTTTTTACGACATCACATTAGAAATCTCAAAAATTATCAGCGTTTCTCTACTATATTATGTGTGTGTTTTACATAGAAACCTTCCTCTCGAATTATCGATTAAAAGAAACCGCATCGAAATCCGTTGCGCATTTTTAAAGATTTAAGAAAACAAAGGAACAGATAGACAGGAGGAAGCGTCGTTGTTTTACACTATGTAGTGATATATTGCTTTCACCACGACCTTTTTGTAATATGTATCGTGGTTATTGGTATTTAAAGTTAACGATGGTACTTGGAACAAATTTGAAATAATGACTCTTTGTTACTATGAACCGCGTATATTTATTATGTATATTATTTTTTTTACCATGCATCTGGATCACGAACAAAAAAGTATTCGAACAATTAAAGTTATTATAATGACATTCCATGTTACTAAATATTATTTTTAGCAAATGAATTAATTGAATGAATTAATATAATTTAACAAAATAATTAAATCAATTAAAATAATATTTCAAATTAAATCCGGTAGCTATACCTATAGTAATAGTCAAAACACTACCTCTGTCGCTATATTTTATATATTTTAAAACCAGCCAAGTGCGAGTTGGACTCGCGCATGAATGGTTCGCTATTATAGAATCTATTTTCTGTATATCTGTGAAAACAGCAAAATAATCACGTTTGTTGAATGAAAGTTGAAAGTTGAATGCTCTCTGTTTTTTATTATTTATGGTTCTGGTCTTTTTTTTCTGGTCTTTCTATCGCGGTTCACGAGATACTGCCTGCTGATAGACAGATAAACGGGAAGACAGTGGAGTGTTAGTAATAATGTTCCATATTTACCCTTTGGTTGCGAAACCCTATTACTTTACCATCTGTTCCGTTCAAAGTTCTGAGAATTTAAATACAACTGCAAAAACTCAATTGAATTTTATTATGTCATCTAAATAAATATAAATTACTCATTATTAATAATTACTTAAAAACAACTTATTAAAACAAATTTATATAAAACACGACCACTTCTGAAACATCTGAACAACCAAACTTATGACTTAGCGAGTCATCAAAACCATTTCCTAGTTGGCGAAGTAATCTTCTAACAAACATACCAAAAATGTTAGTTGAATAAAGAAAATTAGACAAAAGTCGGATAAAGATGTAGGGGCTCATTTCGATATTTTTTAACAAACTGTATTTCAGTATTGAAATGCTGTATAATTTAACAAAATTCATATAAAATAAACTAGTTTTTTTAATGCTATTACAATTATAGGTACGTACTTAGTAATAGTTGCGTCCCTTTGTATGCATAAGTAAAAAAGATTGTAAAATATAAATGTATGCGTTTCAAAATTACTTAGTTATCAACTGAAATTGGATCATTGTTTTACTTAGTATATTGTAAAATATCTACATATATACATATAATAAAGCTTGAAACTTGTTTAAAAGTGAATTTTATAAAATGAAGATATCTAAAAAAGATTTAGGCGACTCAAAAAAATCAAAATAGATTTTAAGTAAGTTAAGTAACAATTGAACATTTCACACAATACAGTTTTATAAGAGAATGTCTAAAGAGGCGACATTCAACAGAATACATTTATAAAAATGATTACTTTTAATAAAAGTGCCCATAGATCGTCATTAATAATACAATTATTTATTTGTTAGGAAAACTTCTTGCGATTAAAGACAAGAAACAGTGTCTTAATCGCAAGAAGTTATCTAACAGTTAATATCTTCATTACCGATGCTAATGGGTAATACAAAATTGTACAACAGTATAGACGACTTTATGCAAAATAAGTAATATTATGTAAATCTAGTTTAAATAAATATGTACAGTAGTAGCATAGAACTATTTTAAAACTTTAACGGTGACATATTAAATTAAATTAAACTTGTATTTGTGGATATTTATTTCGACTCTTTAGATGCACTAGTGACCTTGTGCATTTATAATATAATCTTTTGTTTCACAAGCTGTTCGCCTTTGGAATACACTTCCGAACGATATTAGGAATAGTTCTTTGAAATTTTCATTTAGACGTTTACTCTCACTGTATCTAGCAGAATAATATTATCAGACTTCATTGTTATTATATTTTTAGTATGCATTATCTATATATCAAAATATATAAAATATTCTAAAGTAATCATTCTGTGCAAATAAATAAAAGTATTAAAAATGTCCTTTTTGGACATTATTTAGACTTAAGCCCATATATTCTTAACTGATGGATATACTTATTTAATCTATTGGGAAATGGATCTCTGTATTAGTAAACGTTGAAATAAAATCATTACTGCTTTTTTATCTACAGTCGTGCCTGTTGTGCACTAAATTGCTCCTTATATCGCAGAAACCGAGACGGTTTGCACGGAAATGTGAGAGACACAAATAGTTTCCACTATCGGATCAAAATCGGCTCCACTCTTTCTCTTTCTGTCAAGAGCATCATGTAGAGTGTTGCTTTTGTGCCCATATATTATAAAAAAACTCGATATCATAAAATTTTGAAATGTGCCTCTATAGTAGGAAAGCAGCGATGTATGTTATTTCATACAGTAAAAATCAAGTGTCTGTTCCATACAAAAGACTTCAACGTCGTCCCGTTCAAGAGCGTATAGCTTCCAGTTCCGTGATTAACTGACTCAGATATTTCCTTCGATGTGCATTCCAATAAATAATATTCATTTCATTGTATTTAAAACCGTTGTTGAAATTAACAGCTTCCAATCCTACATAAGTGTGAATCAACGGTTAAGAATTTTATGCGGGTTGCGAACGTTCATTTTTTCTAAGTGAATGTTCTCAACCCACAACTTTAAGATAATCGTTGGATATATTTTTGTGAAAAAGTTTTCACGTTTTTGGATGTTTTTGCGTTCAAACTAACATTTTGTCTTAACGTATTGGAGATTGGAGATTTTATTTTAAGATAAAATATTAATTTAACGTTTTTAGGATTTCCTATCCAAAGGGTAAAAATGGAACTCTATTACTAAGACTTTGTTGTCCGTCAGTCTGTCATTAGGCTAGGATAGTTAAATAATTGATATTTTCACCGAATATGTATTTCTGTTACCGCTATGATAACAATTACATATAATAAAATAAAAAAAGTTTACAACAAACGTGTTTTTTTGCCGATTTCTAAACATATTTATATGGAATATTTCATGCGCGAGTCCAACTCGCACTTGACACATTTTTTTATTTCATGGGTTTTTTTATAGGTTGGTGTTTAAGGGGTTCATATTAATATTGTTATTGGATCGCCTTTAGTCGAGCGTACTCAGTGTCAGATTTTAAGGCACAAGACGACTACTATAACTGGTTCTATGAGGTTTTTTCGGTTTATCTGAAAAATATAATGTTGTCTGAGATTGGTTCATACATGATATGGCGATGGACTTGCCACCTGTCATATCCTGAGACTGTAGATGCATAATAATATGTACGTTTGCGTCTGTGGGTGTATAATCCTTACAAACAAAAAATTGCAGTGTCTGTATGTAATATTAATATAACCGCTATTTACTAAATGCATATGTATGTCTACAAGATACATTATATAAAAAATGTCATTTTTTAGAATTTTCGTCTGTCTGTCTGACTGTTTGTACCCGCTAATCTCTGAAACGGCTGTACATATTTTGACAGGACTTTTTCTGGAAACCAGTTGATGCAATAAAGGATAGCTTACGCTACTTTTATTTTAGAGTTTTATTTAAGAAATGTATAAAATCAAATATTAAACATTTAAACGCGGACGAAGTCGCCGGCACAGCTAGTAGAATAACATAGATGTGACGTTAGCTTTTTTAAAAAAATATTTTAGTTATTTTAATCTGAATGGAAAAAAATCAAAATAGTACTCCCCGGTAATTAATATGTAACACGCTTGGGCTTGAAATATCAAAATTCAGTCAAATATTTCTGCAGTATCTTTTCTGAGATGCGCAATGTTTTTGGGTTTTTAGTTATTTAGGGTTCTGGATTCCCATTATATTTTATGGAATATTTTCGATCATCAAACGCTGCTGTTCTATTTTTTTATATTTTATATTTTAATAAAAAAAGCCTTTAAACATTTTTTATATTATATCTTTGGTGTTAGCCAATAATACCACGTTTAAATATTTGTAGAAAGAATTAACAAGAGGTAACTTCCTTTTTGGAACTCGGTCAGATACACACACAAATGCAATCTAGATTACACTTATTATTTAATAACTGTTGAAACCTATAGATGCGGTTAAATAATTAATTAAACAGTAATAATATAACAATATATAGCGCTGTGGTGTAACGGTACGACTGTTGTCTGTTAAGACTGTTAGCCGCGTAGGGTCCCGGATTTAATTCCCAGGTCGGGCAACTTTTCTGAAATGTTTTCCAGATTATTCATTACATTGCCCGGGATAGGAATGTGCTCGAAGTGGCGATAGGCTTGCCACCTATTACATTATGGAGTACCTTGGCTAATCATGGGTGTTCTAGTATATCTAACGCACTTAGGAGTCTTTGATATATTAGCTCACCTCTGCCTACCGCTTCTGGAATAATAAGCGTGAAGGTATGTTTTTAATATAACAGCAATAACTAGTACGTAATTTATATAATATGTAAAATATTTCATATCATACCGGCAGACAGGTTTTTTATATAATAATACTAGATACTTAATTAGTTTTATTACTATGTCATTATAAACGCGCCTCGATAAGTTTGGTTAAAATATATTATGTTAAGAGAATTCTAAAAATGCGAAAAATTTGTTCCGCTGCTTGTTTTAAGTCACTGGACCTATTATTTTTTAAATATCTACAATGTACATATCTAATTCACTCCTCTACTGTTTTATTATATGAATAGAGTAGTAAAAAGTCCCATAAAAATCGGTCCAGAAGTTTCAGAGATTAGCGGGTACAAAAAGACAAACAGACAGACAAACAGATAGCTTGTAAACATACATATCCATTTAGTAAGACGCTGCTATTTTAATATTACGTACAGACACTCCATTTTATTTATTTGATGGATAGATAAATTAGTTTTTTGCAGTAATTATGTTTAAATTATATTAAAATTTATTCATATGTATGGGCGATTGCTTTCTCCATTTCTGTCACCTGATTAATATATTTAGAGGCTCGTTAATCTATTGTTGATATTTAATTATAAGGTTTAGGATTCTAAAAGTAATTTATTGAAAAGTACCCTCACGCCTATTATCCCTGAAGAGGTGGGCAGAGGTGTGCTAGTATATCAACGACTCTTTAGTCCAGTAGAGTACTACGAGAACACTAACTGAGTCTGAAAATTAACTGAGATACAACAAGGAAAAAGTTTTCCATATTTTGGAACACGTGAGTTCTTTATGTTTTTGAATATGTATTCGGATTTGTCAATCTTAAAAGAAAATGTCTTGAGAAAAAATCATTGTAACAACCTTTTAGTTCATTCATTATATATAAATAAATTATTACATTCAATAGCCTATTTTTATGAAACTACCATCAATAATAGCTGGCAAGTCTATTATTGAGGGTAATTAATAATGATTACTCAGAATAATCTGAAAATCTATATTAAATTCGTCTATTTTCATTGTCTATAGTAAGGAAATAACCTACTAAATAAATGAACTATAAACTTAATCCCCCTGTTCTTCAATTCACTTTTACTACTAGGCCTACAGCTGTGTAAGTGATGATAAATATTTTAATTAACAGATCAGACACGCCATACATACATTACTCATCTTGTTAGCGAATGACGAGAGCGTAGTGCTTATCAGATATATTCACTGATAAGATGTTGGAGAAAATTTACAAATATGTCTAAAGGAATTAAATAATCAGTATCGAATGCTTTTAAATCATCACCATCTTCATCTTCATCATCATCATCATCATCATCATCATCATTATCATCATCATCATCATCATCATCAACAACAACAACAACAACAACAACAACATCATCATCATCATCAAAATCCTAAAATGAACCTCAGTAGCCTAGTTGTACGGAATGAGTTTTTCTAGCTTAATTGCTCTTATGGTGAAGGAAACCATCGTGAGGTAATCTGGGATTTGTGCCCATTATGGAATGAACTTGCCACATGTCACATCATGGACCTATTATGGCTAATATATTGGCTAATCGTGAGTTTATTCTAATATATCTACTGGACTTACGAATCATGAGTATACTAGCAATAGGCGTGAAGGTATTTATTTACGTACTTTCCTGGCCTAGGTAGCCGATCCCCAGCAATTCGAGAAAAAAGCTAGATGATAACGACTTCTATTATTTTCGAATATTAGTAATTAATATATATTTTTTATGATAATAGAAGGCAAACAAGTAGACGGATTTCCTGATGGTAAGAAATACACGTCGCCTATAGACACCAAAGGTGGAAATGGTGCGTTGCCAACCTGAGGCTGGGATGGTAAGCCTTTTGCGGGAGTAAGTTTACCTGCTACCCTACCCTCCAAACCAGAATACGGCAATGGTACGCTATTGTGGCAGGCATAGGTAAGGCAGTGGTAACAATCCGGGCGAGTCGTTGCAAGACTCTACCACCTAGTCGATGTCACGGTTTTGGTGACAATAGACCCTGTGCTCGCCTTTTACGAGCTGCCTGTGTGGAAGGCAGTTGTCCTATTCTACAACGGAACCCATAGGACAACAAAGGGAAAAAAAATTCCAAAGTAAAAGTAGCCTGAGATACACCTTGCCCCAGTAACACAACCCAGTCGTTCCAGAGATTAGCTAGAACAAAGAGACAGACAAAAATTGTAAAAAATATTTCTTTTGTATATGTACTGTGTAAATCCTGCCAGTGCGGCGTTATCTAAAGAGAATATATGCAATTCCAAATTCTATGCAAAACTCCGCGGACCAATTATAATTCCATTTTTGTACTCGACTATTCAAATAGTGAACAAACAACGACAAATTAAATCAGTATTACAAAGTTTGAACCTAAACCTAATTTATTTATCTGTTTTGTAAAAGAGGGCCAACAAATAAAGTGGGCGGATTACGAATGAAAAGTATATGAATCAGAAAAGGGGGCAAAAATATACAATATGTATGGAAATTAGAATTTGTAGGCAAGATCAGAAAGAGGGCAAGTGCCGAAAAGATCGTAAATACATATGCATTAAGTTAAAAGCGTTTATTCTAATATTATAAACAGACACTTCGATTTTATTTTTTTGAGAATTATACATATACATTAAGAAACTATTACAAATTATTTCATTTAAAATTTTTACTTCATTTAAATGTATATTACGTTTGAAATGTATAACTAATCATAATTATAATGTCATAAGATTAACAAATTATTATAAATTATACATTTGTATTAATATATACCTTATTTTGAATGCACAAGAGAACAAATTGGTACAACAAATGAGTAGATAGCTTTCTGATAGAAAAAAGTAAACCGCCGTCTCCAAAGTAACCTGAAAGTTAGCTTTAACTTTAGTTCATGAACTCACGCTCCATATCGAAGCATACATAGTTAACGCCGCTTGAAGGAATAATATTCAAAACTAACCAACCAGGTCATATACGACCGTAAAAGTCGTTCATCAAGAAATCTTTCTTTCTCTTTCTCTAACCAGGTCTGTAATAATTGTAGTAGCCGAAATAGGTAAAGCAATAATTAAAAAAAATAATAAATAAATATTGCTGGACAAATTACACTAATTGATCTAACCCCAAAGTAAGTAAATTATATGCTTGTATTATGGGTATTAGACAACGATACTAATACATAGAAATACTTATATAGATACAAGAATAAATTTAATAAACACCCAGACCCGGAAAT
>DVZL01008374.1:0-10283 GCA_018236625.1 Lasaia peninsularis | reverse complement strand
CCATGTCTTTCTTGAGTAGGCTTTTTGCAGCGGTAACCGATATCCACGCGGGCGAAGCCGCGGGCGTCCGCTAGTCACATTATATTCTTGTGTTATGGGTATTAGTCTAACACTAAGACATGGAAATATTTCTATAGATATCAGAATAAATATGCAGAATAATAATGGTATGGAATAAACATGAGTAAACATAATATCTCTTCAGCAAGACAGGCCAAGATAAGGATAAAGCCACCACTACTAGTTTGCATTGTTTAGAGTAAAGGGTATATATTGCACCCTGTCTGGAGCTTCGCCCATGCGCCCATTAAGCATTATTATTTTACTCAATTTGAGTAGAGTAGAGTAGAGTCCTAATGTTTGTCTGAAATATCTTCAGTTTTTACGATTCCATAATACGTACCTACATTTATGTTTCTTTCGACGGATATTTTTAATGAGTGACCGCGTTACGATCCGGTGTTAAATTTTAGAATTATATAGGCGCGTTACAAGTACCGATTGTAAGGTCTATGTGAAATAAAATATTTTCTATTATATTCTATTCCATATAATGTGTATCTATTAAACTTATTTGTTATGAAACAGGTTGATATTATTGCGAATCAGAATGGAGAAAACGGCGAAGAAGCTATCTTTGGGATATTTATCAAGAATGTTGTGCCTAATAGTCCAGCTGCTGCTTGCGGTGAACTGCATGTAAGTAATATTTCTGAATTTCTCAAGCACAGACAAAAAAAACATCGATCCTTTAAAATTATAGTGTTAATAAATCTTTTACATAAGCATGAATCTTGCAAAGGTTAATATTAGGTCTCACCAGTGACAACTCTTAAAAAAGCATTGACAATGGAGAATAATTGAACTAAGGATCGTGCTGCCCTACTAATACTACTATGCGATAATTGTCACTGATTACCGCTTGACTTATGCTAGGTATAGATTATGCAATCAAACGCGGTAGTAAACAAAAGCATTTACTTCATTATTACTTAGTTTTGAAATCCTCGCAGAGATCAGTAGAAATTATCTATTTTTGAAGTTCTTGAAATAATGAAATAAAACTCCACGATTTATTTTTCATATAGATCGGAGATAGAATACTGGAAGTTGATGGCAATTGTGTAAGGACAGCGCAGCACGAGCGAGCTGTTCAGTTGATCAAGGCTGCTCGAGACGTCGTCACTCTGACCGTCCAAAGTTTGGTTTCGTGGGTGAGTATTTAATAGTAATTCGGATAAAAGCGGTTGATAATTTTCTTTGCATGTTGAGGCAAACATGCGTATGATTTTTTTGTTGCAAACTGAAACTAAAATCTTGAACTAAATATCTTAAATACTACTCTATCTCATTATTGAAGAAGCCACGTGTCTTTTCTTTATTTAATGAATATATTTTTTTAAACATTAATATACCTTTTAAGTTATTTTTATCAATTAGTGCAATAAAACTGATGTTCCGATGCAAAAAAATTTGAAGCTCAGGAGCTAATGTACCAATCATGTATATATATTATGTGTATAAACATGACTAATTTTTGTAGAATACTGATTCTTCTGATGGAGGCACCCCACCCGGTCAACATCGTCAGGAGTCCAATTCTGTACCAATTCGAAAGCCAAGCAAAAAGTCTCCCGCACCAAAACCACCGCAACATGAAATAAAGGTAAACCCTTACTCAGAATAAATAAATTAAAAAAGTTTATGTTGAACAAGATGCTGTAAACTGATTTTCTACGCAATTGACACTATTTGCATTGAAATTGTGGCTTCTAATAGTAAATGTTACCTTATTTTATAATAGATCACAGTAACATCAGATAAAGATGTGGAGAAAGAAGTAAAAGAAGAAAAAGGATCAGCAATTACTGTGAATGGAACTGAAAAAGCTTCATCAGATGGAGAAACTGATGAGAAGAAACCAGTTTACTCAGATGATGAAGACAGCAGCGACGAAGAAGACGAACGAGAATTGCAAGGACGAACTTATTCTGAAAAAGGTGTTGAGGTAAAATTTTTTAACTGAATTTATATGATACTATAAATAATTAAATCCTGATAAGATACCCACTGTATGTAGGTGCCACTTTTTAATGCCGTGCATTAGCACCCTCACCCGTTTTGTTGCCGAATCTTAGACCTCTTGCGCAAGTAATAAAATTATCGTTCAATACTTAATTATATGGTTCCTGATGTAGCAGTTATAATTGTTTTTTTTAAGCAGCCTATTTGTATTTAAAGTTTTTAGTTTAAAATAAAAAAAATATAAACGAAGTCATTATTAAAGAAATATTCCGGAAATTTTATTTATTCTAATTTTCTGTTTAATTTAAGCATTTTATGAATTAAATAAATATTTATATTTACCATCCTAGATCGATCGAGCCTCAGCAGGAGCTATTAAACGTAGCAGAGAAGAAAAAGAGGCTGACAAGGAAGAAGAAGATGACTTTGGCTATACTACAAGTAAGTGGAAAGATACATTATATACATTTTTGAATTTTGCAGTTTATTTCGCTCATGTGTATTTTTACGCGTATTTAATAGAACACAGTAAATAAGAAAACGTTCAACATTGTATTTAATCATCAGATTGCTGTTGCATATCCGGCTCGAAGGACCATGATTGTTTATTAAGATATAAACTCAATTATACCTATCAAGAATAAGGATTTTAAAGACTGCATTTTGTATAAATTTCTTTTAGTTTTTTAGAAGTCACAGGAAAATGCGTCAACGATATTCTCTTACACTTATAAGTAACTCGTATCCTATAATCAATCAAATTTTATTTAACGTGAGATACAACATTAATTAAATAGTTTTATAAATGCGATCCAAATACGTACGCTCGGCAATATTTGTGAAGTAACGCTCGCAGATCGCATTCGAAATAGTGTAATCACAGAAAGGGTGGGATTGAAATAAAGTGTCGGTGTAAAAATGCGAAAGGGCATGATCCGAAAGAAAAGAAAAATGAAAGAATGAAAGTTGAAAACAGATATACGATGCGAAAAAAGGATAAATGTACGTACCCAGGGTGACCTCGGTAGACAATCCACGATCAAATAGTTCAAGTATTATTCGAGGGTGGTGTCAAAAGTGTTCAAAACCAGCGAGTTTGAAGGTATGAAGATGTTAATGAATGTGGAGGAAGCTAGGCAAGTGTACAGGGAACGTGACACTTGGCACTCGGTGCCCTCTGCCTACCCGGCAAGGGACTTGGCGTAAAGATGTGTATATAATACAGTTAACAATTGTGGGAAAAGCATGTTTAATCCTGATATATATTTTATCCGAGCTAATAAACAAGTTTCCAATTTCTCTTTCCGATTCTGAGTTCGGAAATATTTAAAATGATCAGGTGCAACCGAACCGAGGGATCCCCACATAAATCTTGTTTCAAATCGGTATTAGGTTCTTCGGCATCTGAGTGCTAAATAACGGTTTAGGTATAGGTACTTCGAAGAAAGTAATTTAATTGTTTTTGAGTTTAAAAACTGTAGATGGATTTCTCGCTGAAATAATAAATATCGCTTCAAATCAAGGATGTTATTGGTGCCTTGCTATCCCTATGAGCCTTTTACGTGGGGATTTTTTATAGAGAAATATAGAGAACAAGCACGACACATAATAAAAGATAACTGTGGCCATTAGACACCGTAGATATTGTAGGTGCGTCGTTGTTCTATGGCCGAGATGTTAGGCCTGACGTGCAAGTCTACTGGCTAGTCTACCCCCCGGACTAGATCATGATTATTTATGGTATAAGACAGGAACAGGCACACTGGTCTCCTGATGGTAAGAGACAACCCTAACCTATAGACATCATATATGTTGTAGGTGCGCCGCTGCCCTGTGGTCGGGCTGTTAGATCTGATGTGCAAGTCTACCAACTACCTTACCTTCCGGACCGGAACACGATAACGTCATTATGGTGCCAGGGATAGATCAGTGGTCATGTTGGTACTGACCCAGTCAACCTATGCTCGCCTCTTACGCAAGCAATTGGTCTATTCTACACAGGGGACCTAGACTGACATGAGAAACATTGAAATTATTTTATTTATTCTTTTTATTTAAAAATGCCAAATGTTAAATTCCTAATTTGAATGACTTCCTTATTACAATAGTCCAGCAACATAAATTACTAGATTACTAAACCTGCAGGCGATGGAGTCGTTACATCCTTACGCCTAAATTTATTCTCAAAACATAACTTTTCTTTGCCGAGAATAAATTAATTTGTGATATCATTCACAATAAAATATTCAACATAAATATTTTTCATTGGATGAATATTCATCAAAATCTCCTTTCTTAAAACACAATAGAAGAAAAACTTCAAACTTATTTAAAAGAAAGAGCCACGGTGAAGCCTTCTTTAAAAATACTAAACGTTTTCTTTGTGATTTTTATTATGTAGAGCTCTTCGGTTTATTCGATCTTTATTTTTTAATATAGTTTAAAATTTATCAATATTTGTAAATAGTAACTGATGTAAGGGTACGTAGGTGTACATATCGTCTATCAATTTATCAATATTTGTAAATAGTAACTGATGTATGGGTACGTAGGTGTACATATCGTCTATCAATTTATCAATATTTGCAAATAGTAACTGATGTATGGGTACGTAGGTGTACATATCGTCTATCAGTTTATCAATATTTGTAAATAGTAACTGATGTAAGGGTACGTAGGTGTACATATCGTCTATCAATTTAAGCAAGTAAATAGTTTTATATTCTTACTTTGACAAGAATTTAACCGCTCCTTATTCTTAGAGGTCTTATGTATTTTCACAATACGCGATTATACTTTAAACAACCATCAATACACCATTTTTTCTAACTGTGATATTTTTAAGGGGCATTTCAGAAGCCGGCTTCACATTGGCATCTAAATCGTGTAGCGCAATCAGAAGTGCATATGCAATGGTGGCTGCTTTCTAATAGGCAGCTCATTTTCTCTTACAATTACATTGTCTGTAAAAAATCGGCCAAATTGGACTTTTGCATTAATTGTTGCGGTTCCGTACCATTATCTACTGTAAAAACGGCAAAAATTACGCATGCAGTTATATAATAAAATGGGAACAACCTTAATATATTTTTTGTATTCCGTTTCTAATATTTTTTGTTATAGCCGTAACAGAAATACATATTCTGTGAATTTCTGGCGACAGACAGACAGACGGAAAAGTCTTAGTAATTGGGTTCCGTTTTTATCCTTTGGGTACGGAACCCTTAAAATTAAGGGTACCAAATGATTATAGTAAAACACTGAATAAAAACTATTCTACGCCCACAGCTTTTCAATGAAAATGATCATTTTCAGTCAAAAAATTGATTATATGAACATATACCGTCTTGCCACAAAAAAATGAAGTACTCATTTTTTTGCAACTAAACAATGTATATAATTGATTTGTTTTACCCTGTACTAAAATGTTTAGTCGAACATGAAGTCGAACTAAGTCGAGTCTAATGAACCATTATTTTTTGTTGTGATAACTGTGATTTTTTGCTTAAAACAATTTTGAGAAAGCATAAAATAGATTTTAAGCAAGACGTAAATGCTGTAGGTAATAAAAAAGCGATCAAAATTTATGACGTCATTTTCCTGAATTATGGTAATAAAATAAAATAATATAGCCTACATAAAATGTAAATAATAAATAAATAAACATAACTGGATATATTACACAAATTGACTCCTAAGTTTAATCTATTTATATTTAAAAGTCATTACAATTAGTTGTCCTGTGTCGTAGTGAATATTGAACACACAAATAAACATTTTCTAAAACTAAAAGAATTTATCTCATTTTTCGCAGTTTAAATATTACTTATCGTATTATCACTTTCTATACATATTTCATATAACAACACGAACTTTGCTTAGACGTTTTCACTCAAAATTCTTGTTCGTTGAAAAATATTGATGCGCCGGTGTATATACCAGACACCGGCTACAAAGGTCAATGTTGCCATTTCGCTTCTCGACGCGGCTAAAAATAATTCAATATACATTATTCAGTTGCAGATCCGAAAGAGTGCGTTTTGTAGAATAAGCTCCTCCGCTGTATTATCCAAATCCAAATAATAATGCAAAAGTATCTGAAGATAATTATAATATTTGTCTGATAAGAAATGATCTAATACCAAAACTAATGCTTTTATTATGAGTGTTATAAAAACAATACTAATAGGTACATAGAATAATTCAAACATAGTCTTTTCCTTGCCTATTCCAGTTTCTATATCATATTATATAGGTCAAATTCGGACACGGATCCGAGTTTCTTCATGATATTTTCTTTCACTGTAAAAATGTTTTTTCCTCGTGTTGGTCCGGGTCGTCTGTGTAGAATAGACCAACTGCCTTCCTACCAGGCAGTTCGTAAGAGGCGAGCATAGGTTAACTAGGTCACTATCAACATGACCACTGGTGGTGGAGTGCTGTGCAGCAGCTCGCCCGGGTAGGGATCCACCACCCCACCTATTCCTGCCGCCATAACGACATTGTTGTGTTCCGGTTCGGAGGGTACGGTAGCCAGTAGACTTGCACATCAGGCCTAAGATCCCGGCCACAGGACAGTGACGCACCTACAACATCTATGGGGTCTTTAGGCCACAGTTGTCTCTTACCATCTTGAGATCCGTGTGAAATCCGTGAAAAAAAATCATCCGAAAAATACATTTTAGTGAGAAACTCTTCGATGCATGTCGGGGTTCAAACCTGGACTACCGTAGTCCAGGACTACTTGGAAGTCGGAAGCCCTAACCATTAGATCACCGAGGCTTTAAGTGTAACATCAACCTTAAAATACCTTGTTGTACGTACGGTTCATTTGTATTTTAACATAGACAGTATTATAATTTTACATAACGCACATATATGATGAATAATAATAAACAAGACTCAGAAATGCAGACATTTAAATATGACAGTTACTGCTGTAACTACAATAAAACGACTTCAAGATTTTTATCATGTCGTCTAGATAAAGAGCTGCTTTTTTCCGTAGATATTTCAAAAAGCATTCAACAATTCAATTTGCATGAAATTTATACGGAAGCTTAAAAGTCAGGCGTCTATTATAAAACACTAGCGACCTGCCCCGACTTCGCACGGGTACATGTTATATACCTAGAAACCTTCCCCTTAAACCACTCCATCTATTAAAAAACACATCAAAATCCATTGCTTAGTTTTAAAGATTTAAGCATACATAGGGACAGACAGAGAAGGAGACTTTATTTTATAATATGTAGTGATGAATCATCACAATTCGTTTAGATTTTAGAATTTGCGGAGAAATCGTGTACCAAATATACAGGTAAACGGAAAACTTTCTCCTTTCTGAAGTCAAGTAAAACAAAATAAACGTTTTTTGATAAAATGGTAAATTAGAACACAACAGTGGCGATTACGGAAGTAATGTTAAGTAAGACGATGAAACCAATTTGGGTGAGTTACAAAACTTTACCACTTGATCATTATTGTGGTTAGTTACTAATCAGATGATATTTACTTTTAACGAGTTACTTGGTAGAAATGTACAGCATGTAACTTGAATAGAGCTCGGGACCAACTCGGTTCGCTAGTAGTCCTCCAAACACAGCAAATCCTCAACGGGAAGATTGATTTTTGAACCGAATAAACGATCGCCTATATGATCCAATACATTAGATATTTTAGTCTGATGCACAAGATCCTGGGTTAGATTCCCGAGTTATATATTTTTTTAATTTATCTGAAAAACAACGATGTTTGTGATTTGATTTGTGTCCGATATGGCGACGGACTTACCACCTGTCCACCTTTGGGACCTAATATCATCAGCTAATCGTCGGTGCCAATGTACCTCTGCCTACCCTTTCGATCTCCCTCGTGACGATATTTATCCTTTTAAAAAATACATAAACTACATTATATATAATCAGATAACAACCACAGGAAACGTCGGACAATGGAATATTATACTTGGTGCGCTTTTTAGACAGACGGTCCGTCCCAAAGTGACGTCATTGGTATTTTTTAATACATTTTAATACATTATTTTTTTATAATTGACGTCACTGGCGTTGTTGACGACTCTCAAATCAATAAATTAGGTTTTAGAGGTGTGCCGAGTACAAGTATTTTGATATTGAAAAACATGTTTTTTACGGTTTAAATTATTACGTCTTACCTTTTTTATAGGTTGGAAGACAAAGCAAAAAATACATGTCACTAATGATAGTAATGGTACGTTGCCAAAATTAGGCGTTTGACTTTAAGCCTGAAGTAACAGTAAATTTTCTCATTCTCTTAAACGGAACACGACAATATAAATCCGAGCGATATTTTTCCATCGTACAATTTATGGAAATATTATTTTTTTGTGTCCAACTAATTGATTTGTATATACTATTAATGGTTTTATGGTCTCTCTATATTTTAATAAAATCCAAACACTGGTTTAAGATGACCTTAACGTTCAATGGCTTTGGCTATATTCCCGATTTCAAGTTACGATAGTTAACAAGTTAATTAATTAGGAGTTAAACTTACGACTAGGAAAAAAATACAGGCAGCACCTATATAAAAACTGTAGAAGGGTCAATCCTGTACATTGAAGATAATATTTAAAAATAAAAAAACCTAGGTATCTAGAAAGCAGCTCAATTTTTCGCATTTCTAAATTTTTGTCTGTTTAACTGTCTTTCTGTGCTCGGCCGAGATTCACGCCACAACTACTGAACCGATAGTGACTTATATTACAAGGAAGGTTGCAGACAAATTTTTATTACAATAATTAATTTTAAGGGTTTCTTTTAGTTTCGTGATCGCATTTGAGAAATGTGATTTGAATCTTTTTTTTATTTTATTACACGAGAAGATTATGCTGGTTTTTTAGTTCTACGGAGTTAAAAAGTGGCAACTTATAATAAAAATACTAAACAATTAGTATTGTAAACTTTCCGCACCAGTCACAGATAGTAGATAATACGTTTGGTTAATAAGTCCTTAGAAAATATGTAAATACCGACGAAGTTGTAATTATTCATGAGATATTTAAGCTAAAATCACTTATTTTCAAGATGGCCGCTAGTTACACCATTCACTTATCCCAAAAATTTGAATGCAATTCAATGTTTGGTTACTCTTTTTAATGCCACTTTTTTACGATTGAGATTTATGTGTATTCAGTATTTTATTGTTTATTTTCGTATACCTACACAAAAGTAAAATATTATTATAATGTATCTTTTCACTTTATTTTATTTTAAATAAGTTTTAAATATTTGCCGGTTCTTCTGAAACCAGTTATATATTTTTAGTATTTAAACATATTATTAATCTATAGATCGAATATTATCAATCAAGTCACAAGCTTGTTCATATTTTTATTTTTTCATATCTTTTTGTTTTTATGTGTATTAGTTTATTTTTATAATTTATCATTTCCCAAAAGCAATATTCATTATTTAAAAGTTTTAAGAAATATATAGTCAGTGTTAGTATTATTAGCTGTTATTGATTAATTAACATTTTGTTTTATTTTTTTTAATTAAATTAGTTTGTGAAATTTAGTTTTTTTTGTTTTAATTATAATTTAAGTGAACATTTTTTTTGGTTACACATTGTTTAATTATACCATTTTTTTTCAAACAATTAATTCAGTTTTTAGGGATACTATTAATTTCACGTCTCAAAGCAATATAATGGCAATACTAGTTGTCCGCTGCAAATGTATTGAAATATACTTGACCTATAATCCTGTGGTAATAGTAATCACGTCTTACCGCCAACCGGGATTACTTATTTCAGAGACAAAATCACGTGCAAATGTTTTGGTACATAAGCTATAATATCGCCAAGCTACATCAAATTTCTTTCAGTAATTTTTGCATGAAAGCGTAACAAATACACACACTCATAGACATAGACATTTAAAATATTATATCTGTTTACTACCCGCAGCTTCACCCGCGTAAATTATAGTCGATTGCAAAATATCTTGTGTATTATTCTGGTGCATAAATTACATCATTGCCAAGTTTTATCGAAAACCGTTGAGTAGTTTTCGCATAAAAGTGTAACAAATATACATACTTACACAACTAAGGCATTTATAATAATAGTAGAATATAAGTAGGAAAGTAGGATTACGATGTATCAATAAAAACGACTTTATTTTTATTTATTTATTTATTTATTTATTTATTTTATCTTTATTTGCATTAAATAGGGTACATAATGATGTTAAAACAAAATTTTTGTTCTACCTA
>DVZL01008373.1:0-10283 GCA_018236625.1 Lasaia peninsularis | reverse complement strand
CTAGGGTCTCTGTAATTTATCCTCGATACAATGTGCGTCTTGGTATATCTAGGGTCTCTGTAATTTATCCTCGATACAATGTGCGTCTTGGTATATCTAGGGTCTCTGTAATTTATCCTCGATACGTATTATAGTTTCAGAAAAATCACCAAAATAATTGAATTTAATAATAATACGCTTTTCTTCTCCTTCGTCTTAGCCTTGTCCCAGAAATTTCTGGAACGGCTGGACTGATTTTGACGAAAAATTCGCTTGTAGATAGCTGATATATTAAGGAGTAACTTAGGATACTTTTTGATTTTAGAAATGCATAGAATAAAATAATTAAATAAAACACAACTAGTTAAATATAAACTTCTATATCTTAAATTTATACATAGTAACACATATGAACTCCTTACTTACCGATGTCAACAAGCGGCGGCCGGTCCCGCCCCCTTCGTATACAAAGATAACATTCAGGAGAGCGCATTGATCCATGGTTCAAATCCGCTGGCAGACCAGTTGGCGTTAATTCTAAGAGTTCGTAACCATTTGGCACTTTTTCACCAAGACCTGGGAATACTACACCTGGAACAAAATAAAAAATATTTAAATAATCTTAGTACCGACCCGAAATACCCACCACCACGAGAGTGGTAGGTACCACTTCAATGGTGAACATTGCTGTCAAACACACAAAATCCATCGAAAGTAAGAACTAAGAAGACATTTTTGGTACGCCGAGGTAGAGCTTATCAGCTTAGTAGATTTAGTGCAGACATGATAAAAAATCATTGCAAATGTAAATTATAAAGTACTAGGGGAGAGAAAATAAAAATGCGTAAGTACGCGAGAAGTGAGAGATAGAGGAGGAACTGATTATCTTCTTTCTCTTTTTACTCAAAATACACTTAAACGGCTGGCTTTCCCACTCTATCTATAATACCTCTATGATGTAAAACCAGTCCGATACAAAAAAAAATATGTTTAAATCTAAAGGATAATTTGGACTTATACATTTTAAAAATTGGTGGTATAAACTACTAGGCACGTCTTCGCACGGTTTTTATTATGCATATTATATATTATAAACCGTCATTTTGAATCACCTTTAAAAAATTCTACCTTTAAAAAAACCGTATCAAAATCGGTTGGGTAGTTTTAAAGATCTAAGCAAGCATATATGGGAATGGGAAGCGACTTTGTTTTATACCATATAGTGATTAGCTTTAAATTGCATTTTTCATTAGTTATAAAGAATCCTATTCACACACAACTTATTTTGAATTTATTTTATATTTTGTTAGAAATGCGTTTCTTGCTGTATTGCTCTTAATAAAAAAAACGAAAATGATATGAAATGACGAACTTGTTACCATGAATCATGACCTATCATACTTTCTTCTTATCGAATTTTATTAAACAGATAAAGTTAAATTCTGGTAATTCATGTATTGTTTTAATAAGCACTTTTGTTCTTGATTGCACTGTAATGTATATTTATTATATACACCGTTATTTTGGATCCTTTTCCCGCTGATAAATGTACATGTTAGTACTCGATGATCTAAGTTTACCGACGGTGTCCTCCCGGTCTACTTGGTTTAAATATTATAGGTCCAAAAACGTTGCTGTCTTCACTTGTAAGTATCATAAATCTATAGATATAAACAAAATTAAAATGTCTGTTTGTAAAATATGAATAACCGCTTTTTACTGAATAATGAATAAAACGTTGCCCGAGATTGGACATGAGCCCCACACAGCGACGGACTTGCCATCTATCACATCCTGGGACCTACTATCGTCGGCTAATCGTGGGTGCATAATATTTTCCTCTGCTAACCCCTTAAGGGATATGGGCGTGACGATATTAATCAATTTTAAAGTGGTTCTTGATATCAACAAAGTAATAACATTAAGCTTTAATTTGTTGACGAATATTTTGTCAAGTTTAGTTGCAAACAAAAGAATGAATATTATCACTGTGAGGTCAATTCCGTCACCGTTGATACGCTACAACCTACAACGCATACTTTATTTTTAGATAATCCTCGGTCGACTTGTGTTTGTTTGTGAACTTATATATTATGTATACTAATATAGAAGCATTATATGACGAGTATGTGTTTATAACCTATGCATATATCTATATAAAGGGAAACAAGATGGCTTTTTACTAATAGTAAGAAATATCTCGTCTATTAAAACAAAAAGTGTTGAGCTGATAAACTTCTTGTGATTGAAAGTGTATCATCTATATCTTCCCGACTAGAACTCGATAGTGCCGAACACTGCAGGGTGCTCGGTAGTACCAATTGGTCGCCGCATTACTATCAAATAATCTTAGTCACTGTGTTAGTGGCTCAGTTTATTATTTATTAATATTCTATTAATAACATTTATGTACATAATAAATATGTAATATGTACGACTCGTACAGAATAAAAAACAACAATCTGTCCATTAAGGCAAAAGTCATGTCTGTTTTTGATTCTATATGACATAAAATCGTATAGGATCAAAAACAGCAGTCTGTATATCAAGTCCAAAGTCAGATTACTGTTTTTGATGCACACATTTTACATGTGTGATTTTTTTTGTCTGTGGGACATTCATAATTATGCGGACCTTGCCTTTAGAAGAAATAAAATATTCTTGTTTTCTTTTTATGCTGATGAAATAAGACATAACAACCATATATTCTTAAATCACGAATGACGTTCTAGAAAACAATTATTTATAAAAAAAATACAATCAGATACGCATGTAACCTTCTGTTTCAGCGGGCTAAAAGGATCTCTAAATTGAAAAGCGCATGGAAGAAAATTCAACTGCGACGTTATGCAGTTGAATTTTCAACTTTATTTCAATTACAATAAGAATATTAACTTCAAACTTTAGAATGTTCTTATTAGATTGTAACGAAATACGCAAAAAATATTTTTCACTAGAAACAATAAATAATTCATGATTTTGTAATATAGCGTAACAAAGTAAGCGGGTGTTATCTTACATAATATCCACAAGGCCAAATCAATCAAAATTTGATTACAATTTCATCTCAAAACACCTTTATCAGATATATCATTAACATATTTTCTAGTGACGTAAGTACATTTAATCGTGGATCATCGTAGATACAACGCTTTAAGGGCCACATTCCTTCGATTTAAGGGCTCATAAAAGGTGAGAACAAATTGAGGCGGATCGCTATTACCTACACGTTTGCTACTGTCGTATTCCGTTCTAGTGGAAGTAACAAACCACATTGAAGACGGCAACGCATCAGGAATGCCGTAACTTTTGTTGATATCTTGTAATTCGACCGAAGGACAACGAATTGTTATTATTAATAATAATTAATTGCCGTGATTATGTAGTAATGTATAATAAATAGTACAAGTGTTTATTACAAAATATTAAAAATAAAGTTCTAACAAGTGCCAACGATGAAGTGTAAATAATTATACCCTCTTACTTATAAAACTGTCATATGAATATTGATTAATATGTAAACATTTAACTGAATATTGGAACTGTGTTTCATTTTTATCTAAAATGGCAATTAATTGATCGCACGCACACACGCACGTACGCACACACGCACGCAAGTGCTTAAGTATCCAACCCCATGTTGACATCTGATATTACCACCTTTTGTGTAGATCGGTGGAATTTTTTATCATTAGGAAATCCGTGACCCTCATACATGTCATAAAAAAATAAGTCACGACCCGGCCTATTCCTAGTCATAAAATAATCCTTTGGGTTTTGGCGACGCATTTGATTTACATAACATTTGTATGCAACAATGGACGTCTAATAATTACGCGTCTGCTACTTGTGCCTGTGTTCTTCATCTCATTAATAATTAATCAATAATAACAACTGAGTATGTTATAGACAGTGAACAAAGAAGAAATAATTTAAATAAAATCTCATAGTCTAAAAACTCATAGAGCCTGGAAATCGAGCACTGGACCTCGACACTACGTTCAACCATAGAGGCGATAAGTAATAGAGGCGATAAATAAAAAAACTGCAAAAAACCGATTTCAACTTCAAGTTGGACTAAATTGAAATGGGACCACACGAAAAGCACCAGCTTTAGAATGAGCAAAAGAATCATCAAAATCGGTTCACCCAGTCAAAAGTTATGTAGTAGGTAACAAACATAAAAAGACACAGTCGATTTGGTAATCTTCTCCGTTTTTTCGTCTGCTGAAAATATTATATTCCCGACCATAAGAAATGCCTACTAATATTATAAACGCGAAATTTTGTAAGTATGGATGGTTGTATGTATTTCACGAAAAACTATACGGCTTTGGATGAAAATTTACTGTAAGATAGTTTATAGATGAGAATAACACATAGGCTACTTTTTAACCGACCACATTAAAAAGAGAGTATGTTTTCCCTATTATGTATGGTAAATCGGAACACAACAAGGTCGACACTAATGTTATTGCGGCAGGATTACGTGGGACGTATTGACAAGTTAGTAGCAGACCCGATCTTGGATAATTGCTTTTTATTTACTAGAACATTTAACTATCTATTAGTATTAGTTGTAATCTGTTGTGCGTTATTAAATAAATAAATAACCGCATCTGTTATATACACGATGTCACAATAAAAAAAAGATTTTTATATCAATATCTATAATACTATTACGCTTAAATGCGAGTGTGAGTGCTGTCTGGGGCAAAAAATGTCACCGCTGGGCAATAATACGAATCTGCAACGACATTAGTTAGTTGAAAATGCACATGGACCACGGTCGTCTCTTACTATTATATAAAAAAGCGGTAGGTACTTGGATCTAAAGTTTACAATATTAACCCTGCTTTCAAAAACTCTTAAAACAAAATTTTGGGAAACCGCATAAGAAGCTGTAAGTAATAAGAACATTTGTAGACGCCCAAGCACTTCACCTCGCCGTTGAGTGTGAAGGCGAAATGTAGATGATACGTCCATATTACATACCTAGTGCATTTAACATTTACAAAAAAAAAACAAGGTAAACAAAATGACGTCCATGAACTTGTAATAATCGTAAAAAACGACACTTCCTTAAAAAGAAATATCCGTAAAGTAGTTCCGATTGAACATATTACGAGAGCAATGAGCATCATAGGACCTTGATACCTTATACGACGTTTTACGGCAGCGTGACTATATTTATAAAAACTTGTAGATCAAGTTTCAAAAGACCGTTACTTGCGATTGAGAATCAAGAAACCTTTTTCCACCTGTTATTTACTTACAAGAATTTATATAAAACTTTGCTTGAATATTTTGTTGCTTTCTATTAAACTAGACATCTAGCTTTTCGCTAAATATGTTCAAATTAGACAGGAAATGGCAAAAGTATTACAGTCTACAAAAATCTATCTTGCATTTTCCGTAGTCGCTTTTATCGTGAGAAACACATTTTTTTTATGGGATGGATACAAGCACACGGTTCTCCTATTGATAAGAGACCACAGATAGGCAGATACAATAGGAGGATCAGAACACGACACTCTTATTATGACGAGTGGAATAGGTAATGCAGTGACTCCATTAGCAGTATGGTTGGTTGCGACTCATTTAACATAAAATAAATATGTTCGCCTCTTACGAGTGACCAGTCTGACAAGCAGAATAAACTCGCATACAAAATAAATTATGTACAATTTCAGCTCAACAGCAAAATACCTTTATCATGATGGTATATAAAATACATCAATCACAGAAATTCACAAAATAAGTCGATAGCAAAGTGCTTGAAGCAAAGAGAAGAAAATGGTAATTATACTCAATCTGGTAAATACAGAATATAAGACAAACGCAGGTATGATAGACAAAACAATCCACAGAGAATGGGAAAGAAAGAGAATATTATGTCAATATTGAAGTAACTTCAATACCTGGGTTCCGTACCTAAATCTGATAAACACAGAATAAAAACAATTAGGTACAAGTATGGTCAACCAAATAATTAGAGGAGGATAAGAAAGAGGCACAATACTGATGTTTTTGAATACCTGAGTTCCACATTTAGCAATTCATATAAAATTGGACATTACCGTCAAGGTCAAAATATCACATCTGTGTAAATAATTTTAGATGGTTATGAGAATTAATAATCTGCTAAAACATACCTAACATGCATAGTAAAAAAAAGGAACTTAAAAAGGCAGATTGTTTTCAGTCAATATCAATTATTATTGAAAATTTAAATAATAAAAAAATTATCATCCAATAACTTTGTAATTCAATTGAAGCTTTATTATAATGTTTGACAAATTATGGTTATCTCTGAAAGCAAGAGGTCAGATTTTAAAACTCATTACAAAAAACCACAAAAAAAATCTGTACTTACTAGCATTGCCGCGTTTTTATTTCATCATTTTATTTGACACAAATCTCATCCCAGGCAAAGTTGTTTCTTTAAATAAACTGAACCTACTACGCTTGACCACAAAGGCGATGTAAAAAAAATAAAGATTTTTCCAAAATTCGTTAAAAATTAAGTCATTAACAAACATACATACATATACATATAAATAGGTAATATTATTATCTTTACAAGTCCCTTGTGGGGCAGAAAGGGAGTATCGAGCGCCACAGAGACTACCTCCTTTTAAAAATTATTTTTATCTCAAGATAATTATTGACTCCTTAAGTTATGTGAATTCTAATCTAAACATCATACAACCATGTATTGAATGTGAATATTCAACTGTTTATTCTACAGTGACAACTTATTATTAACCATTTTATATCGATTTTATACCCTACAAATCTTTATTATATAGGTAACTTAACTTACTGTTTGTATCTGAATAATATGTTAAAAACATTGAATATCTTTTGAAAAAATATCGTGCATACGTTTTACAGCATATTGATGTATAGATTTCATATAGATCAAGTTTCAAAAAGGACCACAATAAAACAACTTGGCACAAAAAAATTTAAACTAAACTTATTGAAAGATAGGGCTCCTACTTCAAATGTACGGCATGTCCCAATTTAAATTTAAACATTTAAACAGTGATAAACACATTTTTTTTATTTATAAATGTAAATTTCCACTTTCGGTGCGAAAAATGAATCAGTGAGGCAACCAAAAGAAATATTATTTTTTGATTTTTTTTAAATATACATGATTAAAGATAAAAGTTTACGTTATCAACTAACATTTAATTTTGTGTAACCAAATTTTCTTAATTTTTAATAAAGAAATGTATACTGCTTTAAAATTAAGTTAAAGCTTACTTCTTATATTTAGCTATTTAAAATTTTGTGTAGACAAAGCTGTTAAATGTTTTTATAAGTACCAAGGAACTAATCTAATGATGGAATCAGGTTTACAGTACCAATTATACGTTCCGTAATTTAAAGAAGCAGTAATCTTATATTTTAAACATAAAATAATTTTAAAGATGCTTACCGATATCAGTAATTGGTGCCTTCGAACTGTATCCTTTCAAGTGACCAGAATCAGAGTCGTCAAGTAATTCTGGTTTATCAGGCAATCCAGCAATAACAAAATAATCTGCTAAACGTCGCTCATCCATTTTATATTATTTCTCGTGTTAAATACAAAAATACCTATAAAAATTTGGAGTATGTTATTGTAAGAATGTAACTACGATAATGTAATTATTATTCATAAACTAATACATAACCTTTTTAAACACCATAATTTTGTAGACAACGAATCAACACAATATTTTCATATGTTGTCGATTAGGTAAGAAGTATAAATAAATGCAACATTTTTATTTATTTAAGTCTGAAATTTAATTAAAAAACATGAAGCCTCTAAAGTTGAATTTCATAAATTAGACAGCAGACAGCAGTCACTTTTCTATCAGACATTAACACCATAGACATTAAACATTAGTAGATAAATTAAAGTTATGGTTAGCAGATTTTGGCGGGTTCGTGAGAATGGACGAATGCCTAAGACGAATGCAGTTTTTTTAATAATTATTATTAAATTTCGTGTAAATTAAAAATTGATCAATTTCGGTGTCGTTTCAAATATTATGTACAATTATGGTTAAAGTAAAATCATAGACTTAGGATGTACTAAATCAGTGAGAATGGACGGATGCAGTTTTTTTTAATAATAACTATTGAATTTCGTGTAAATTAAAAATTGATCAATTTCGGTATCATTTCAAATATTATGTACAATGTTGGTTAAAGTAAACTCATAGATTTAGGATCTACTAAATCAGTAAATACGCCAGTGAAGCATTTCTGAAAAAAATCGTATCGTAAAAATAAAACTCACTTAATAAGTTTACATAAGATTGCGACCGCTCTTAATAAAAACTGGCTTTTGAGATATTGGATAACTTTGTGCCAAAATAAATAAACTTGACGTGTGACAGTTGCTTACGCCGATGCCAAAAATTAAACCACTTCGATCTTAATTGCCTCTAATTAAAATAATTAAATAGGTGTTAAATTTTAAAGGTACAGTTAATTATTAATTAACGGAGCCAGACGTTACTTTGCGGAAATCCAAAGTCAAACAAAAAATAAAATTAATTAATTTGCTAATTCTGCGAAAATAGTTATGATTAATGTAGCGTGCTTATACCGAAAAGACTGTAAGTAGTATAAGAAAGGTGCTTATCTGAAGTCGAAGACCCCAAATAATAATTCTTAACTGTGTACGTGGGTCAAACAGGTCGTAACTTTGAGGCACGCTACAAAGAACACCTACAGAACAGAGTATGGTATGAAATATGGTGTAAACGTGGCAATTATTGTAAATGAATTGAAGTACGCAGAATTATAAAACTCTGTAGCTAATGTGGTGCCATCCTTATTCCTGTATTTTGACGGACATTTTTTCATAACACAGATGTTCCTCCTTACCTATACCTCCATATAAAAAAGGTAAAATTTGTGACAATGACATTACAGTACAGCTGTCAGTGGTCAACTGGTCAAATGTCAAATCGTATTCCTACCTGTCTGCTGTTTGTCAAATGCAAAGGATAGGTTATGTTAGTAGAATGATTCTGATTTAAAAGATTTTTTCGAAACTGTAACATAATGAATCTAATCAAGATATATAGAAAATTTCCAAGAATTAAGCAAATTGCAGTTAGATATAACAGCCAAGTAGCTGTGCTAAATGAAAATGAATACACAGAAACTCCCAATTACCCACCTATTATGGATATGTCTTTTGAGAGTCGAAGAAAGCGTAGGACCGAAGAATTGTATGAAAAGATTAAAAATATAAACACCATAGAGGAAAAACAAATAGCTTTAAACATGCCCAGATATTATGGATGGGTGAGTGTGATCTTTAAAGAAAATGTGATACCTTATAACGCATTGCCTTTTGTACAGTTTTTTACAAGAACACATTTTAAGTCAATAGAGGAGTTGCCTGAAATTTACGCCGAATATAACAACGATGCTAATGAAATAGTTCAGCAAATAAAGAGTCAAATTGAAGATGCTATACTGCTGGAAAATGAAGGGGTGGAGTAAGTCTATTATCGTTTTTATTTTATAATTTCATATACAACTTTCGCCAGTTCTAACAAACAACGCTACTTTGGCAAATTCTAATTACTATTTTTTATCTTTAATCATAGTACAACACAAATTACTAAAAATCAAATACCTATTAAGTAGTTTGATAACTTATTGATCATTGATATATATTATAAAAAGGTACCTCTGTGGTCATCATGTGACCATAGTCAGTGTCAGATTTTGACACTCGAGTCGAGGTTTGTACCCCAGGTAATCTTGTGTTTATACGTTTTTTCACTTAATCTGAAAAACATAACATTACCTGAGACTTAATTTGTCACTCTGGAATGAGAGACAAATTAAATCATGAGACATAATATAATGGCTAATTGTGGGCAGAGGGCCCATCATTTTGGGGATATGAGTGTGACAATGTTTATTAATTTTTTTTTCACTATAAAAAGCTACAAAATTGTGTTAGTTTCACCTTTTTATAACCTAATTATAGCTGCTGTAGAATTTTGGATCATAATTAAATTGTTGGATTTGTCTGTGCCAGAAATAGCCATTAGCCACACAATATCATTACCTTATGTCTCAATCAAATATTTAATAATACTTAAAATTTTGTTATAATTTTTACATAATTGTATTTTATTAACTTTGAATATTCATTTTAGTTATAAATATACTACAAGTAATGATTTACCAGAAGCACAACAGATTGTAGATGCTAAAGCTAAAAGGGTTGTAAAGCAAATAAATCGAATCATAAGTAACAATATTACAGAAAA
>DVZL01008372.1:0-10284 GCA_018236625.1 Lasaia peninsularis | reverse complement strand
AGTTTCGCTTGTGTTGTTCAAATTATTTTTATTATTTAACAAGTGCGCGTGACTTCATCCGGGATTTTATTTAATAACTTTATCCCATACATTTATCTAATATCTAACATAAAACTTTAAAATAAAAGTAGACTAAGCCTTTCCCTATTACATAAGCTGTCTGCCAGTGTAAATTCCGTCAAAATCACTCCTACCGTTTCAGAGATTAGAGGAACAAACAGAC
The DNA here is from genome assembly GCA_018236625.1 of Lasaia peninsularis. Lineage (NCBI taxonomy): Eukaryota > Metazoa > Arthropoda > Insecta > Lepidoptera > Riodinidae > Lasaia > Lasaia peninsularis. The sequence goes on along the minus strand of DVZL01008372.1, from coordinate 10,061 downwards.
AGACAGACAGACAAAAATCCTGAAAAATACTGTTTTGGTAAATGTACCTTGTTAACATACATAATATGCATTTAGTAAAAACCGATTATTTTAATATTAAATACAGACACTCCAATTTTATTTATTTGTATAGATTTTCCTCAAAAAAGACCATTTGATACGTTAAAACTGTGCCACTTCTATGCTTTACATCTCAATGCTTATTCCGCAACTAAACGAGATCATGGCTACTATCGATGGTCACTTAACAATTAAAATAATTTCAATGTATTGCATATTATTGGAAAAAGCTGTTTTACATGAATATTTTACATTGAGATAATTTGTATGTATATGTGTATGTATGTATAGTAGATCCTGTATGAGATAGGTACAGTATATTATTAAACTGATTGATAAATTCGTAAGATTGAGATATTTTTAGTTTTATTTTATCCAAATAATCACTACATATAAACAGTCACTTTTTTTGTCGGTCCCTATGTATGCTTGAATCTTTAAAACTAAGCAACGGATTTCAATGCGGTTTTTTTAATAGATGGAGTGATTCAAGAGGAAGGTTTTTATGTATATAACATGTATAGTATACGCGTGGGAAGCCGGGGCGGATCGCTAGTAAATTATAAAATAGTTGTGTCCGCAACTTCCACTGTGTTAACTTTTAATCTATACATTTATACAAAAATACCTTCAAACCTATTCTCCCCCAAAAGGTAGACAGAGGTGTGCTAGTATATCCACGACTCGTAAATCCAGTAAATATACTAGAACACCCACGATTAGTCAAATTACTAGGGCCTATGTGATAGGTGGCAAGCCTATCGCCACTTCGGGCACATTCCAATCTCGGACTAATGCTTACTCAGAATAATCTGAAAAATATTTAAGAAAAGTTGCCCGACCTGGGAATTAAACCCGGGACACTACGCGGCTTACGGTCTTAACAAGCGACAGCCATAACGTTACACCACAGAGGCGATTTATACAGTATTTATTGATTTATACAAATAAATAATATTGGACTGTTTGTATGTAATACTAGCTGTGCCAGCGACTTAGTTCGCGTTTTTATTTAATTATATTATTTTATACTTTTCTAAAATAAAATTATATCGTAAAAGTAGCCTAAACCATTCATACATCACCTGTCTGCTAGTGAAAGTCCCGTCAAAATCGATCCAGAGGTTCCATAGATTTTACCTTAATATTACATACAGACACCCCAATTTTATTTATTGGTATTGATTAAAATAACTGCTCTTTACTAAGTCTATATGTATGTTTACAAGGTACATACATTATACCAGAATAACATTTTTTTAGAACTTTTGTCCATCTTTTTTTCCTGCTAACCTCTGAAATGGCTGGACTGAATTTAACAGGACTTTCATTGACAGATAGCTCAATTATAAGTTTTGAAAATGTAAAACATACATGTGTTTTTAATTCATTCTTAATTCAATATTAATTCATTTCACTGTCTCTTTGTACCTGCTAATCTCTGAAACGGCTGGACCAATTTTGACGGGATTTTCACTGGCAGACAGATGATTTAATAAGGAACGGCTTAGGCTACTTTTATTTTAGAAATATATAAAATAATTTAATAAAAATGCGGACGAAGTCGCGGGCACTGCTAGTCTTTCATATTTCTCCACACGCGGGCGTTTACTAGAAAATTGCAGCCCGCATGTTTTATAACAAATGAGAAAATAATGTTTACTAACACTAAGGACAACACTTGGGTTTACTTCTTTTAAATAAAAAATATATACAATCATGCCTGAATCGCGACAAAGGTTGGCAGAGGATCATAACTTAAATATTTCGTAATCAGTGTCAATTTCGCATTATTTTTTATGATATATAAACAAACAAACAAACACATACACAAATATAGGAAGCAAACAAGCACACGGCTTTCCTGATGGCAAGAGACAATCGCGGCCTATAAACACCTAAAAAAAACTGGATAGACTGATAGTGGTTGTCCTTCTAATGATATATTAGCCAACAAGTCCAAGGTCAACTCTATTTCTGAGTTATATTTCATGAAAATCGGGTCAGTGGTATAGGCATGAAAGCCTAGTAGACAGACGTGTAGAAAGCCGGGTAGATTCAGGCAGTGGCTGCGTTCTAATCCGATGGTTAATTTTAAAATTATGTTGACGCGCCACAAGAACCGATTATAAAGTCTATGTGAAATTTTGCTTTTCTACAAACAGTAACTTTTGCGTTATATATAGGGATCATATTTGTTATAAACATTTCTTGATTTATATTTATTAAAAAAAATTTGATAATGTCCAGGAAAAAAAAAAAGATTGTCCCAAATTCTATGTGCGGATCAAGTTTGTAATATTTAGGAATTCTTCGTCAACTTTTAGTAATTGTATTTTTTTCATTTCATTATTAAAACAACACATGGACAGACATATTTTGTCATATATAGATGTATACTCAAAGTATTTCACTATATATAAACAAAATAGACTAATATTGGTATATTTCAACATGTTGCCTTGCAAAATATTGTTCCTTTTGTTGGCTTTCTTTTTTAACCAAGAGATGGCGACATCTTCGCTCTCAAGAGAAAAAAGGTAAATGTCATAATAAGGATTAGTAGTTCTTATTATTTAGTCTTGATAGTTATTTAGTTCATACAAACTTTTATCCCCTATTGCCCCCTATTTACCCCTCTGGGGTTGAATTTTTTAGCCCTAAGGGCTTAGCCTTTGCGTTAATACATCAATAACTTGTGCCTTTATATTTATAGACTAGCTGCACCTTCGACTTTTTCCACGATTTTTGCGACGATCTGTTGCAACAGTTTTTCTGCGTCTCAGTCGAGCAGCTAAATAACAGACACTCCTCGGGCAGTAAAATGACAAAATTCTTAGCACACATCTTTGTTTAATACAATCACATGATCCAAAGTTTTTCTTATTTTATAACAGTTATATTGACCTTTTAGTTAAAGATTCTTACTATCCAGATTATTCAGTTTTCCAGTTTAAGATGACCTATGCGTTCATAGATCTCCGTACATTCCAAGTTTCGACTTATGAAGTCTATTTGGACCGTTCATTGTGACACTTGTTTCGATTGTAATTTCTGAACTACAACATTTACGTTATAAACACCATAGATGTTATAGGTGCGCCGCTACCATATGGTCGGGTTGTTAGACCTTATCTGCAAGTCTACCGGCTACCCTTTAAACACGACATTGTCATTATGGCGGTGGATCCCTACCCAGGCGAGTTGCTGAATAGCGCTTTACCATCAGTGGTCGTGTTGATGATGACCTTGATAATCTATGCTCACCTCTTACGAGCTGCCTCGTAGAAAGGCAGATGGTCTATTCTACACAGAGGACCTCGACCAACACGGGAAACTTTCTTTATTCTAAAACGCAGACCTAAATACGAAACCTTAAAAATGTGTGTGACCTCCAGGTGTATAGTCGTTCAGAAGCAGTCTGGGGGACGAGGAGACAGCTCTGAAGCATATAGCGATGAGAGGAGCCCAGAGATTAGACCTACTCCAAAAAATCGGTTCAGCGAACGGGACGAGCTAGCAGATGTTGAGGTGACATGTCTTTACTTTCAATGGTCTAGTTATTCTTCGTCCTAGACCTATCCCGTTTCTACATCACATGGTTTATGGGTCGGCTACCTAATCTAGGGGATTTGACTAGGACACCAGCTTTTACGCAAAGCGACCATCTGACGTCTGCAACAAAGAGAGGAAACTAAACCCAAATCTTATATCAGGTTGAATCCAATGAATTCACGATGTTTTCCTTCACCATAAGAGCACTCAGAAAATATACATAAATTAGAAACACTTATTGACGTATAATGAGGTTCAAACTCGGACTTCTGGAAGTCCGAAGCCATGACCACTGGACTACAGGCTGCTCCACCCTCCGAAACAGAACACGACAATGGCATTATGGCGGTAGGAAAAGCAGTAGATCCGTACCCGGGCGAGTGTATAACTTTTGTTTAAACATGACCCTTCTTAGCACATTCGAGTAAAGTTTTAACCACATACTATGTTTTTCCAGACAGTACCTCTACAGAGATTGAGGGCCATTAATCGTCTCAGCAATAGGTTTAATGGAACCTATAACTATCGAAACAAGCCGACGCCCTATTGGAGAAAGCATTAAGCCTTTGATTTGTAAAACTCAAAAAGTAAAACAGTTTAAACTGAAAATATATAATGAATACATGTCGATTATTTAATTTGATGATAACTTTTGTACAGACGATTTATTTATTTACGCCTATGTGTATTGAAACAGTGGCTTCTAGCTAGTATCAGGGCATTCGGATGGCTGGTTAATGAACCAGCAATTAGCCAACCAGCTCGCAAGCTAGCCAGTCACCTGGCCAATAAGCCAGCTATTCAATACAACCAGAGGTTTATTTATTTATTACTTTAAATAGAATTTGAACCCCTTTTGGTTATGTTTGAATGAAGAGTGTGTTTTTGTTTTATTTTATATTATTCATCGTTGGCGTTTGGTGAAACTTCTACATATTCATATTTTAAAGGAGAAAACACATATTCTTTTTCACAAATAACTTATAATTACAAGGCAGCCCTGCTGTAAAACGTGAAACCAGTCGGCTATTTAAAAGATAATTTTCAATTATAAGTTATATGTGTGCAAAATTACGTGTGTTTTCTCATTTAAAATATGTTTTTGTTTTATTATATCAAAAAACAATTTGATTTTCATTAAAAATCAGGCCAAGTTATCCATTCTTCTGAATTGATTACCCAAATAAATATTTTTTAAGCAATATTATAATACACTAGCGGACGCCCGCGGCTTCGCCCGCGTGGATATCGGTTACCGCTGCAAAAAGCCTACTCAAGAAAGAGCTAGCTAAATAATTAGCTGGTCAGCTAAATAATTCGCAGGTCAATTCACAGAAACCAACACTAACAACAATTTTCGTATTCTGAATTCTTTATTTGTATCTACAATTGTGCATTCTTCTTTTATCGGCATTAAAAAATAGCAATGTCACCTTTTCACTTTCAATTGAACAATAAAAAAATACATTCCAAACAGTCCTTTGGCGAACTTTGGAGTTCAAACGTTGCTCTACAAAGGCTGTATCCTTCTCCTGAACTCCTGTTTCCATAAAATCAGTCGTTACAAAGCAGATCCATATTTAATAAAAAAAATATTATTTTGCAAAATTCAGCCAATAAACACATTAGTAGGCATATTGTGCGACTCGATTAAGCAGGACACACAATTCACTCTCGACTCCATTAAGCAAGATTCTCGATTCAATTTCAACGACGTTTCATCTCACAACCGAAAATCTTCAAGAGAAGAAGACCACGCTCCAGGACTGTAGAGTTTCTTGCTCTACAATACCTACTATTGAGTTTTTTGGCGGAAATATGCAAAATAATAATATTTGCTTTTGTTTATAATCGTGTATCTCTTTTTCTGAGATTACACTGATACTCCTAAACCTGCAAGCTTATTTTCATGCCATTTATCTGGTACTTTTATATTATTGCCATGTCATTACATGCGATGGCCATGTCGCTCTATTTGTTTAAAACGCAAAAGATGTTTAATATTGATATGGTAATAACTTACGTAACAACTTAAGACAGAAAGTCCCATAAGTAGGGACTAAATAAATTAACCGACTTGTTACTATATCGACCTCACAACTTTTTACGGTAGTAAAAATTGAGCTGCGAGACTTGGTTTTTTTACAGGATGTTTTTGATGGGATTTTAATTTTTCTTAAACCCATAACATCGTCTGGGAATCTTTAATCTTTAAAAACATGACAAATAAAACAAACAATTTGACAACAGTATGTGTACGTGTTACAAATATTTATGTTTGTGTGTGTCAAATGCATGGTAGTGTGTGTAATGTTTAATTTATTATTTTAATGTACTTGATAAGTATTATTATTGAAAAATATTAGCGTTCTGCACTACTTACATACTTCTTCTACACAGAAACTATAAGTGTGCAAAATTTGGGGTCTAAAGTTTTTGCTTTACGGATTAATATAATAATATATTATGTAGAAGTCATCTTCCATATGCTACGGGATTATATCTCGACGTAAAGTACCCGTCATTGCCCAATACAACCCTAAACAATTACTGCGGCTTCGGCCGTAACGTACCATAAAGTGGTAAGTGGTGTATTAATATTGGGTAGGGTCGAATACTAATGCCACGTCATACAGTCTCGATAAAAGCTGCGTTTAATGGAACAATGTTTGATTAGTTTTGTCATATTAGTAGGTTTTTATTAAATGTGGGTAAAAAAATAAATAAATATTAATTACTCCGAGTTGAACATGCACATATTGTTAATGTGTTCAATCTGGCTGATACAATTTAAATTATTGAAATATTGAATGAATATATAAAACGTATTGTAACATTTTATATTAAACATAATAATTATGGTATATTTTAATCAAGAGTAACTTATTTAATTTGTTAATGAAATCTTAATTTTTAGATAATGTAAATTACATTTTTGACAGTGTCATCAATACTTTTAAGCTTCAGTAAAGTCTTGTCAATTCCAAGTGATAAACAGATGCAATTTAGAAAAGTGTTACAAAAAATATTTGTGGAATATGTGCTCAAATGTTGTAAAAAAAAATGAACTAAAAATGTGCAAAAATACGCAAATCTGTATTTAATGAAGAACAGCCAAGTCAACGAGACGTTCTCAATCAGAATTTAGAAGTGCATTGCAGATCCATTAAAAGGGTTAATATAATATGTTTTTACTTGAAGATGGTTTCTTATTTCGGTTTAATTATATGATAATAGCGAGATGACATCACACTTGCATATGCATTTGATTCATACGCACATATTATATGCATATGATGCAAAAGATGTTTGAAATGAATTGTAATCATTTACAGCATTATCAAACTACAATATACAAAAAATAATTTACATATCTATGCTGTTTATTGACTGGTTAATAGTCATATACAAAAAACAGAAAAGTACTCTTAAAACACGTAGCCAATAAAAACTTTTTTAGAGAACTTATAATTAACTTCATTTTTTAAGCAATTGCAATTATTCACAATCATTATTTTTTAAGCAACATCATAATCGAAAAAATAATACCTTATAAGAAAATTTATATACGAATCATAAACTTTGTATAATGTATTGTAAATTAGTTTTATATTACAAGTAAAATGTTATCAACCTAACTTGGGTAAAGTATCAATAGATGCTATGTCTTCGTCAATTAGTAAGCGAAACGCCATCAATATGAAACGTCCTTAATACATCGTCGCATTAACGGCGTATCAGGCGTATTAATAGCGTATCATCGAGATAGCCCGCCGGCGCCCGCACCGCTCGTTTGGCGTTTATGGATTCCCTGTTTAGGAGTCGACTTGGTGATAAATTTTATATGCACGTTCAACGCTTATCGTTGTTTATTGAGGAATAAAGTTTTCGTATATTGTTTTATATGTCGTAAAGGCGGTACCAAGTGCAGACGATTTGGTTAACATAAGATAATATTTAAAAGCCCCCATGCACCGTGTGACTATCTGAATGAAGTTGCTTTCACTCAGTTTATCGATAAAGTAAAGATAAAGTTTAACGCAATAATCTGAATACTTCGAAGATTATTTGGAATGTGTGAGGAGGTGACAGGGAGGGGATGAAAGTGAAGACAGAGAATTTAAATGATGGAGGCCCATGACACACAAAATTAGGTACGTTATATTCACATTTAAATAGCCGAGAAGGATATTAATCAACGCATTTATCGATTAATGGTGTTACTGTAAATTATTTATTTAAACATATTATATTAAAAGACTAGCTGTGTCCGCGACTTCATCCGCGTTTTTTTATTTTGCATTATGCCTTTGCTTTTCTTTAACGATTGCCCAGCAGGTGACAGTTTTTTATTCATCAAATGAACCAAATGTATATATTGGATGTGTGTAATGGACGTATGTTTAAAATAGGGAAGTATTAATATTCTAATTTTAAATGAATTTGAATACAAAAATGGTAACATTTGTAATTACAAACACATATAACACAAAGTTCTTTTTTTCAACACCATACAGAGCAACAAATTAATTCGTGTATTCCATTAGTTTTGCTAAAAAAGGATTGATTAAGAACTTAATGAAGTATATTTAAAACATCGCATTTAAAATGGACGGGCAACGGTAAAAAATGAACAATTTTAATTGACATTTACCAGTTTTATGTAAATCGGCGCTTGGCGGGTGTCAGAGTGACAGCTAGCTGACACGGTGACAATCTTGACAGCTGACAGGTCGTCGTCCGCCGGGCAATTTGCGAGCGGCTGCAGGAAATATTTTTTATTGCGCTTTGTATGTTGAAAATTGATGTGAAATTGTTATTAAATTTTAATGAAGTTTTTAATTTTTGATATTGAATGAGATGCTCTTAAAACAATATTTGTGTGAGAAGTAGGTTGTTTATGGAAAGTGCTTACTATACATATTTATCGTCATATTTGTTTCTGTTTGTCTAATCATAATATAATTAGGCTTTTCCCATCGCGATCGCCGTAAAACGTTTTTCCGCTTTTGTCTAGATAATATTTTTGAATTTTCACAGCATTTTTCTTATTAATTTTATTATTAAACGTTGAGCAAAATCGATACAGGTTAATTATTTACTATACCTATTCATTGACGTGTTTTAAGATTCAAAAATACGTGATTATCACAAATGATATTGTTATCGCTTGGTGACATTTCAATAATTACACCCAGATGAACATGAGTTGAAACATCAAGCGCATGGTTTACGTTATGTGGATATTATATGGATATTATTAACATTCTTTGACATATTAATGGGCCTTAATTTTCTTGCTTAAGATTTATTATAAGTAATTATGTATCACCCTATTTTTCGCAAAATATTAAGCTTAGGTAATAATTCCATTGTGAACGAGATTATCTGTGTTTTTACATTAATGTACTCAATCAAAGTCAATTGATGATCGACAAAAACAATCGGCCCAGTATCCTCTTATCACTATTTATTAATGTGTACCGTGAAATCTATTTTTAACAATTTTAAATTAACAATGCACATGAAATAAATAATAACCGAGAATCTATTATCGATAAATCAGAAGCTAGGAAGCGATTGAGCAATAAATATCAATGAGTTTAATGTTCGTATGAAACATGCGATAACTGTCAAACATGGACGCCATATTGGACGTCATGGTGATTTACGAGAAACGTTGATGGCTGCCGATAAATGACGAGTTGCAAGGAAACAATATTGTTTAATTAATAACGAAACTAGAACACGTTGCGACAACGTTTGAATGTCACATGATGGCGAATGTCGCGAGTATCGAGTTTGACAGATATGGTTGCAAGTTAGTCTTGAGATCTCTCTGCAGAAAAATCTGTCTATTGAGAATATTTTGTTTTTGTTTATACGTCAATTAATAATTCGTGACTGTTCGAACTAAATTATAATAATTATATTCGAAGAAAAATTTGATCTGTGCAACATTGCGCTCAAAGATGATAGTGACTTTTGATATTATTGCAATTTATAACGAGAAGAAAAGTGTTCGCAGTTTGAATATTGACAACCGTGTGGCCACTAATAAAATGTCGCAAAGAGTATTTGCAAATATAATACATTTTTAAATGCAGAAAAGTAGAAAATGGAAACCATTTTTAATGTACTCCAAGTAAATTATATTTGTAAATGATACTAATCTATATGTCTAAGATCCGAACTTAAGCAGATTTTTAGGATTTTTGGCAACCCATTTTTAATATATTCTCTAATATACTAAATTTATTATAAAATAAGTTTTATTCTATCATCAGCTTGGTGAAGGCCAGCTTAGATTCGGATCTTAGACCATTACAAAGAATTTCAAGTCTGTGTTCTAGTAAATAAAACATAAATTGGCTATGGCTGAACAGGTAGCACGCAGTCGCCGCGCGGCGGTCGCGTTGACGAAAATCACGTCATATAAACGCGCC
>DVZL01008371.1:0-10284 GCA_018236625.1 Lasaia peninsularis | reverse complement strand
CATGTCTTTCTTGAGTAGGCTTTTTGCAGCGGTAACCGATATCCACGCGGGCGAAGCCGCGGGCGTCCGCTAGTCGTTAATAAGAAAAGGACATATATCGTTATAACGTTCATTGATAATAAAAATTAGTACCTATATAATAGTCTAATAGTGTCTTATTACACTAAACTCCACAACAATCTAGAAGATACGATCGTACGTTATAAAGATACCAAATCTCGTATTACACCATTATAACCGGTAAATTCAAGTAGTTCGTAGTAATAGTGTAAGGATTAAAATAATGAGCCTAGTAATAATTGTACTTATTTGCAGGTGGGAGCAGGAGTTGCGTCCGAAGTGCTGAACGAAGTGACGATACTGACGGTCAGCCACAGCATCTGCACGGCGCGATACCAGTACCTGCAGTCCGTCGTCAACGACTCTTTTCCGGTCACCACCAACATGATCTGTGCGGGGCTGATCGATGTCGGAGGTAATATTAACAGACGTCAACATCGGAGAAGGGAGTAAGGATTTAAGCATTTTATCCATAACTCATACTAAAATTGGAAGCGAACAAGCACACGGCTCTCTTGATGGTAAGGGACAACCGTGGCTTATGGACACCATAGTTGTTATAGGTGCGGCGCTGTCCTGTGGCCGGGGTGTTAGGCCTAGTGTGCAAGTCTACCCTCCGGACCGGAACACGACATTGTCACTATGGCTGTAGGAATAGGTAAGGCGGTGGACCCCTACACGGGCGAGTTGCTGCACAGCACTATTTCACCAGTGGCCTCGCTGGCAATGACCTTGACAGCCTATGCTCGCCTCTTACGGCACGGTAGAAAGGCAGATGGTCTTTTCTACACAGAGGACCCGGACCAACATGGGGAAATAAAAAGTGTAATTTTATAACCCGAAAAATGGTCATACATAAATTTGTAAAGTTATTCGGTATCACAGGCAAGGACGCGTGCCAGGGTGACAGTGGCGGGCCGCTAATCTTCCGCGGCGTGGTGGCGGGCGTCACCTCGTGGGGCTGGGGCTGCGCGCAGCCGATGTTCCCCGGCGTCAGCGCGCGTGTCGCCGCCTACACCACCTGGCTCAACAACACCGTTAGTATACACACACACACACACACACACACGCACACCATGTGTATTTTTAGTCGCCTGGGGCAATTTTTTAAGATCTTTAATGAACAAAATTCACTCTTCTACATTTTTATTATATGTATAGATTTTTTTTGATCGAACACAGTTTACAGACTGTTTTTGATATAAAACATTATCTTATGCACGCATACTTTTACATGTGACATGACAGAGGTTGAGTCATGATAACGTGATGGGTAAGGGATTATAGCCCAAGTAGAGAGAGTCGCGGGCAACAACTAGTAATTAATAAAAGCATAAAAAAGCCGCATTAAAATCGGACTTGATATTACTGCAGCGCCCCGTAGTGAGATGTCACCGAAACGCCTACGTAAGCCATCAAATGGTTTGCACACACACACACACACACACACACACACACACACACACACACACACAAACATCCTCTTACCTCAAACGCATATACCGTCTCTGTCCCGCCGTGGGTAGAAATAAAAACAGCAACTAAACACAGTTTCTACATCACAGGTTTAAAAGAGGTCCTTTCGCTCCTTTCCTTTGTATTCAAAGAGAAATTATATCTTCCGTCATCCTATTAGGTAAATAGTAATGTCCTTTCACAGGTGGCTGGAGTTTCCGCAACACCAATACCTGGAAGCGCTTCCGTGCATCATAGTCTTCTTTTCATCCTAGGTGTTATAGTTACCGTAAGTACCCATTCATTCATTTCAGCCGTTTTCAGCGAGCACAGCTATCAACTATTTCATTTTGTTTTTTTTTTAATTCATTCATTTTATTTATTTAGAATAATCTAGTGACTTAACATGTCATAACTTTGGTACTCGTGAGATATTTTCAGCTCTATTTGTATGGGGTAAGGTCGATTTTAACACGGGCCCGAATGTCAACATAGCAAACATATTTTTACATTGATTTTATCACTCTCGACTAGTGGTACAACTGTGATGTCCAAATGGTTATACTATGTAGAAGTAAAGTTACCCGTAGTTCAACTGGTTATGGGGAAATATTTTAACCAATGGTTCAACTCAAGAGAGTAGTTATTTCCTTGGTACAATAAACTATATACCATTGGAAATTGAATGTATCCATGGAACAACTACTTATAATAAACAGGGAAAGGTTATATATAAGTTATAGAACGAATAATGTGGCAGAGTCCTTCCATGGTGACTTAAAGTTAGCAGTTAACAAGGACAATGTGAATTTAATCAGATTGTTAAATTATCAAAGAGACTTATACCGAAGAAGCGTGCTCGGTAGTAAAATTGCACAATATTGGGTATGCAATCGACAAATTGCGTTAGGCACATGCCTATAAAAATGATGAATATATAATATTCCGTAAAAAAATATTTTCAAAATATGTTTATCATTTTACTTCATTATATTATACCAATAGGTTGCGCTCATTTTTTTACAATCACAATCGTTGTCAGATCACTTAACGGTAATCATTTGCTTTGTAGATGGTCATTTGTTTTACACGATCATCTTATCCTCGTGGTCCAACCAGTTACGACATAATGTCACCGTTGTACCACGGATCATAATCATAAATATAAAAGAAGAGTTGAATTATGGTTAATGTTACTTACCGTAGTGTAACCAATTGGACATCGCAGTGTTATACCACAGGTCGGGAAGGTTTTTACAACGGCTCCCCCACCTTTTTAAAGTTTTTTCGCTAGGCGACGGGTATCATTTCAGATGTCGAGATATTTCTCTGAACGCTTTTTCAGCGTTATTTTTTTGGGATATAATTATCACATACAAAATTTGGTATCGATCAGAACCCAAACGAACAAATCATTTGACATTATGTCAGCGTGGCCTATGAGCAAAAATAATCCGCACTATATTTCACCATCGCCCAAGTCGTTCATATATTATGACTACAGCTGGCAGAATAATGAAATGAAATATCTCACAGTGGTGATAAAATAAAAGTCGTATCAAGTATCACATATTTAATATTCATTAGGAGTAGTGATATAGATATAGTATGTTACACGTTCAATAAATATTATAAGGTACACGGTGATCTCTGTCACGTCCGCCGCAGCGACACCAACACCACCTGCCGCCACACCACTGGAACACACAAACACACTATTTTATTAAACTTTATAATTCATTAATTTATGCATGATACTTCTGGAACTGATAACGTATTTTTTATCAATCTTACAATAACACGTCCTCGTGTGTCCTTTTTTTTATAAAAATAATTTGAAACCTGTTTTTCGAATTCAAAGTAAAAAAGATTTTAGACGTTTTGAAAATATTATTATCTATTATCAGTTTACTGGGGTTTTTTCGTGAAAAACAACATAGTTAAATCATAATTTAAATCTAAATCATAATTTATTACAAATTTTACTTCTACCGAAAATATATCACACTTAAAAAAATATTAAATACGACGTTTGGGCCAACTGACCATTACCAACAGATATACAATGCGAGTGTGTGAGACCTAGGTTGAAACCAAATTGCCTGTGTATTTCTGGCTTCCTCCACATTGATACAAAATCAATGTACAGGAAGCTAGGCAACTCTGTAGGAAACCTGACACTTGGCATTCTCCTTCGATATTCGATATTCTATGCTTACTCCGTAAGGCGTGATGCTATATGTGTTTATGTACCGTCAATTAGGGCTAGAGTGATTAAAATTAGTCGAATACAAGGCATAAATCCTACACAAATAAGACTTCCCATCAAATATCAATTTAGATTCAAAATCATTCCAATATGTATAATTTAACCTGATACTACGGGATCCCTCGCCCATTTTCACCAGTGATTCCTAACAAGCTGATTCTTCTTGAATAGCTACATTTTCATTAGACGCCCAACATTTTTTGTTTGTATATTTTATAATTTGCTAATAGCGAGGATGAAATTTGTTGATTTGGCGAATTTCAAAAATGTATTACTAACTGATTTTTCTTTGTTAATTATCAAAATAATTATACAAATAAACCGAGAAAATATTTGTCCTACACAACTGGAGCTTCATCATGAAGAATAGCTGCTTTTATTGTATTAGTTACTTATTAATTATTTTAACAGACACATTGTCCTACAAAGTGCCTGGTATCTCATCTTGATAGGATCAATCAAAAATTGTAGTACCTACTTATACTTGATATTAATATTAATATTATTATCATAATTATTATAATCATGCTGAATCTTAGTGAATAGCTTCGTATCAATGTGATGCCCAACAATTTCCTGTACGAAAATCCCGATTCTGACTTTTATAACTCGGGTAGCAGAGATACATAATGTTGATTTGACGAATTTCTTGTCGAATTATCATCATCTCATGCGAAACTATTTTAAGTAAAAAATATGAATGACGAAACACCTGTTCACATGAATAGCACAATATTATAAAGATATTCAATTTGAAATTTATCAAAATTTTACCGAACCTACTAATAGAATTCTAAAGACCAATATTCAACGTCCAAGTTATTATAGTTGTTATAAATTTATTCCTTACATAATAAATAGTAGTTCGTCCGATGCACAACTTAAAAGAGCGACATCTATTGTATATTCGTATATATATTAGTATGGATAAATCTATCTATCAATAAATATATCGACCGCTCCTTAACTTATTTTCTTTATTATATAACCAAGCTAACATACCGTGCGATTTGTAGGACAATGAAGCTGTTAAATAATATAAATATTGAGTAACTAGTAGAAAGAAAATCAGCTGAATGGTAATTATTTTTTTCATAACCGTGTTAATAATACATATTGGACATGAGGGATCTCCAATAAAACCTTCAATTTTGTAGGACAAATATATTCTAGGTTCATTTGGATAATACATTTTCGAAATTCGTACAAGCAATATATTAATCTTACTATCTCTATTAGCTATCATTTTCCAACTTGTTATAAACAAAAATGTTGGGCGTCAATTGAAAATGAGGCTAATCACGAACAATCATCTTTTTAGTAATTGTTGGTGAAATGATCCCGTACTGTAACTAAATTAGTTATTCTGGACAATTTAATTCGTTGACGATTTTATTACATATTTTGGGGTACATTTAATATTCTTTAAATAGTCATTTGTGGATAGAACGAAAGTTAAATAACTTTTGAAATATTTTATTTAAATGTCAATGACGCGTAGTAGACTCACTCCACAAGATTAAGAAAGTTCCATTACAAAGTTATATCACACATGTTTGTTCGCAGGTTTTATTACGTTATTAAGCTTCTACGATCGTCAGGAGAATCCGCAAATACGTCGGCGGCGGGTGTCTCCTCCATCAACGTGATCCCCAAGGAATCCTTTACACACAAGACAAATGCAGACGTATTTGTGTTTAATTTGTGCATGTATTGTTGTATAGTGGTAAACAACACATTTCAATTTAACACATATCTATCAAGGAGATTAAAATAAGATAAGTTTTAGTCAAGACGTGTCTACAATTTTTTCCTTTCGTATGCCAAAAGTGGCGACTTCGATTAGCGTAGTTGCCAGAAAGTTGCTACTTTTTACCCAGATCTCATAAATATACTTGAGATTCAATATAACATAGACTCCTTTCAACGACGTAAGGAATACTGAAAACAGAATCGTCTTGACTTTATTTTTTTTATTATTGTTACAAAGCTTGAAATGTGGGTGTCGACGATACGAAAATATAGAAATGTATATAAATAACGAAATTTTATACACCTAAGTCGGAAACACCCGAGTTTAGAAGTGTAGTTTTATCATACAAATGGGTAAACCTTTGTCGGTGAGCGCCTCGTCGACGTAGAGGTCGGCGAGCAGGCCTGGCGCGGTGGGCGTGGCGGCGGCGCGCATCAGCCGCGGCGCGGCGGGGGCTGTGGGGGCGGCGGGGGCGCCCGCGGGGGCGGCGGCCGGCGCCCAGCGAGCCAGCTCAGCGGACACAGGCGTCGCGGCGGGCCCGGGCGGCACTGCGCGATGCGCGCGCTCGGCAAAGGGCCCGAAACCGGCGGCCGCGTCGAGGGCCAGGCCACCCAGCACGCAGCACGTCAGGTCCCGCGCCGGGTCCAGCACCAGGTAGCTGCGGCCCGGCGCGGCCTGCTCTTCCGACGGACTGGCGCGGCTGTCCATCTGCAATAGTTCGCATTATTTCGATACTACTTATAATACTCGGTGAGACTGAAAGCGGAGTTATAGTATAAGTATAAACTTTAAGATTAGTAGTTTTGATATGCAGTTACAAAATTTTACCATGTCACTAGAAATAACTTTATGTTTTTACTTTTAAAAGAAATATTTTAAAAATGAATATAAAATTTTCATAAAAATTTATGTACTTTTTTGAACTAAATAATCAATATATATCCAGATAAAATTACAAATAAGCGGACTCTGCGTAGCAGAAATACTGGTCCCTTAACTGCTAACATAAGTTATGTACTAGTAACTTCCAGTCAGTCCAGTAGTGCCAGTCCAAGATAAACTTGCCGAAGAGGCAAACTTACTGAAGACGTCCAACAAAGATTTGATGTTAGTAGGTTTTTTTACAAATACAGCTAAGATATATAAACAAGGTAAAGGTAAAAAAAATTGTGACTTAAAAAGTGGTCTACACGAATGTAACTGATGGACACTACATATTGTTCAATACATTTCTTTAGGACCCTAAATATTCTAATCAATTCAACAGAATTTCCCCAAATTAGGAATACCGCATTGTATAACAGAAGGAACATATCCACGATAAGCTAAAAGAGATGCATTCAAGCCTGCAACTTCTCTTATTTTTCTCAATACATATACAAATCTATCAATTTTATAACGAAGATAATTAATATGTACTTTCCAATTACAAAATTTATCCATTTTTATTCCAAGGAAGTTAATAGAATCTACATTCTCTATATTTATATTATCTAGAAATACATCTACTTTTTAATCTCTTTATAATGTGTTTGAAATCCAACTAATTTAGTTTTAGTAATATTTATTTTAAGGTTATTGTCATTCAACAATTTTATCACTTGCTCAAAGTTTTTGTTGTTTCTTCAACTAAGTCATCTTTATTTTTGCACTTCATAAGAAAGGTAGTATCATCGGCAAATAATATGGAATTATCAGGTTGAAATTTTTACTGTATCTGTAAATGTTATTATAAGTACTTAAGTTAATATTACTAATGTACAAATATTTAAACTGAAATCTTACTTTCAAAAGTTCGCATTGTCAATAAAATATTTTGTATTATTTTTGCATTTAATTCTGACCCTACAATGGACGTTTCCGCTAAGGTTACAACGTATATCGCAGTATATAATATAATAATGTCCCATTACAATATGGTCGGTCGGGAAGTAGTATTGTACCTTGTAGGGCGCGGGGTCGAGCACGGTGCGGCGTCGCGCGCCGAGCACGTCGTGTAGCACGTAGGCACGTGCGCGCGCGCGGTCCGTGAGCACGAACGTCTCCTCCTCCTCGGCCGCACCCGTCTCCTCGCACACGGACGTGGTGTCGCACGATATGTCGTCCTCGCCGAACTGCGCCGCCGACGCTCTCAGTTTGTCTTTTTCTGCCAAAACGTTACGATTCTTTAATACGTGTGGAGTATGTGATCCGTTCGATTATATACGGTCACGTTTGTACGCGCCACTTTGACGCGTGTCGCGGATGATGTGGGTCTGCAGGTGGTTTTGTTTATTGTCACTTTCGTTATTGTTAATTTTATGAAGAGTTTAAAGAGATTGCATCGGCAGTGGCGCTGGGCGTCAGCGAAGTCGACCGGCGGCCCGAGGGGCCCGAGCAAATTTTTTTTACAAGTTACCTATTTATTTTCGATTTTTCTATTAGTTTCAATCTTCCTGATCCCGAACAGTGCGGGAATAAATCTCATCAAATGATGACTAATTATTTCGATGAAAGTGAGTAATAAAAAAATAAGTAAGGCTAAAAACTGAAAAAATAATCCCATTTTAATTTCTAAGTATGTAATATTTTTTTGTCATCATTCGATCTATACAAATAAACAAAATTGGGAGTGTCTGTGAATACTATTAAAATAACCGCTTTTTACTAAATTTACAAGGTACATACACCAAAATAATATTTTTTAGAATTTTTGTCTGTCTGTTTGTACCCGTTGATCTCTGGAACGGCTGGACCGATTATGACGGGACTTTCACTGGCAGACAGCTTATGAAATAAGGAACGGATCAGAATACTTATATTTGCCGGCTGCCGCTAGCGCGCGGTGCATTTTTTTAACATTTAAAATGTGCAATGACATCATAAGTTGATAGTGAAAGTTCTAAAGAAAAATTCTCTTTAACCAAGGGTCTCTAAACAAAAACAAAAAAAAGTATTTTATTTATAATTCTTAAATTCATCCGGATCGGAGACAGCTTTTCGAACACACTGTTTGAAGAAATAGTTAAGATTAAGTAATTTTGTATGTGCTATATATATCTCGGGTGTAGTGCAACACCGAGACGCCTTATACTTTGCAATTGGAAATCGTTCGTCTCTGTCTATAGCGAGTTCGTTCGTTCGTTCGTTCAGTTTATATAAGTGTATAGGGTGGTATAGTGCGGTACCGGCGGCGGGCAGCAGCCTGCAGACGGCGTACGCGCGCAGCGCCGCCGCGCGCGCCACGCGGAAGCGCCGCCCGCCGCCCTCGCCCACCTCGCCAACCTCTGCAACCAATACAACAGCATTTGTTACGTTTTCCGGAAGACACCTTCAAAACTGAAACACCTAGCCGAAAGATTCATCGTCGACGACGGTGAACTCTAGTGTCGCTTACGACGAAACGATTACGAGTGAAGCCCTTTTGGTACAAACAATAGGAGCGGCGCGGTGATGGCGGTGTTAGTGCGTTGGTAAAAAGGGAAATAGTGACGCAGATTTATTTGTCAAAACGGTCGTTTTGTAATAAAAATTTAACTAAAATGGCAATAATTAAAAAAATGTTCAATCGTCTACGCCACACTTTACAGATTATGAATGAAAACTGAATGAATGAATGAAAACTTTATATTATACACCAAAATATATATATTTTGGAGAACGTATAATTATTCTTACAATAGATAGATAGGCACACCAATTGTGTGTCAAGTCTTATCGATAAGTAGTGATCTCTGCCAGACAATCCTTGCAAAACAAAGCCATGGAAATATATAAGCTCATAACTACATAGACAAAGTAGAGAGTGGAGTCCCGCCACAAGTATCGGAAAGTGTTTAACTCTTTTTAAAATCAGTAATTACAAAAATAAACTTACCTTCTCCAAACGTGTTCACAGCGGTATCATTCATGGTGGCTTCTAGCATATCGTGTTCCACCGCACTATGTTCTTCACTATATACATCCTGGAATTATAATACAACAGTAGTCTTAGGAGATTAGGCCATTTTCCTTAAGTTGTTAAATGAAAAAAAACAAACAATCGAGCCAACCTCAAAGTAAACAAATGATATGTTTGTGTTAGAAGAGTAACGACAATATTGTTTTAAAATGATATTAACAATCATTTTTTAATTTAAAACCAAAACAAATGAAATTAATAGTAAAAAATTGCAATATTTTCTATATCAAAAATGCTTTTATCTCGGCAGTGAACTGTGGCGCTAGATGTATATTCTAACACCCCCTATATACGCTACCGACAAAAATTATTGAAAATAATTATTATGTATTCTTTAAGTTGATTTGGATTATCGTACTTTCCTTTGAAAAGTATATTGTGAAATACACACGCTGTATCAGGCATGATTATTTTCGTGCTGTTCTGTTTACTAGATTTTGCTGTGGAAAATAAATGTTTAGTACACTCGTTTAGTTACATACGTCGTGATTTATTTCTTTATTTTGTCATTTTTGTAAATTCACTTAATGAACGTGCTATGCATCTGTTGTATTTTTTTTAACTTTTTGTAAAGTGCATACTAATTATATATTATTCATAATGAATGTGTGAATGTAATCTTATATAGTACGATCGCATTAAGAATGCATCATTTCATCGTTAACCCCTTAACCAATCAAATCATAATTTAAAAGTCAAGTTTATTCTATTGGATGAAAGAGTCGTGTCCTAACCACTCAAACGTCCGTCCTAAATACCTATTATACCGTTGTACGTCCAGCTACGCGCGGCGCTGATTCGGTTGGT
>DVZL01008370.1:0-10284 GCA_018236625.1 Lasaia peninsularis | reverse complement strand
GAACATGAGCAACATAATATACAAGACCACGAAGCAATCCCAGAACAAAGAAATGACGAGGGTAATGTAATAAAAAATACGTATTTAAATAAGACGATAAGAAAACTTAGGTATATGAGGCAGAAAAAAGAAAAGATGTATATATCACAAATACAAGAATTACAAAGAAAACTAAACAACTACAGAAAAATTTGTCAGAGACTGAAAAAACATTTAGAAAGTCCAAATTTCAAAGCTCTTAGGACTTATCTAGTAGTTTTTATAATTGGTGCCGCTACCCATAAAATATACTTCCTGCCTGCGACTTTGTTAACGCGGCATAACCTCTTCGTCAGATTATAAAACGGGTGAGAATTTAGAAAAAGAAAACTATTGTTTAAAGCATTATGGACAGTATATCTCTGTAGGCATCCACCGGCCGCATGACAGTGACGTGACCTACAACATCTATGGCGTCTATAGGCCGCGGTTGCCAATTACCATCAGGAGACCCGTGCGCTTGTCCGCTGTCTTATCCCTTAATCTGTAAAAAAATGTTAAAGGTTTGTAGTCAGCCCTAATACATCAACTAGTTCCTAGTATATATGGCTCAACTATAGACTTTAAAACATGTATGTTGTAGGAAGTGTATCTCTATTATTTAAAAATCTTGAAAGCAAAATATGTCTTAACCAAAATGTAATAAAGTACATTATTGCATCATTTTACAAAGAATTTTCCCTTTCGCAAGTTTTTACGTGAATGTAGTTCAATATCAACATACCCAAGCTTTATATGGCTAAGCCGTACTCGCGCTGAACATTCTTTTGGTAAGTTTGGGAAACATATTTTCATATATTAAATGTTTATAAAATGAATTTTTATAATATTTGTAACTCGCAGCTGTTCGGTGTCATGATATTACGTTTAAATCGAATATGTCTTCGATATTACTAAGCCGATTTTATTTTATTTATTAATTTAAGCTTGTTGTATACCATACGTATATACAAACATGTTACGAAGGGCGAGCTTAATGCGTAGGTACAGCAGTAGTTTATTACCGGTCTACCTTTGGCCCGCCAGATTGGTCCGAGCCCCATTGTAGAATACGGCCACCCAGGCAGCTCGGAAGAGGCGAGCACAAGGTCTACTGTCACCAACACCGTGACATTAACTAGGTGGTAGAGTCTTGCAACGACTCGCCCGGAACACTGTCTTACCTATTCTTAACTAAAGTAACTAACTAAACTTACTCATGCAAGAGGCTTACTATCCAAGCCTCAGGTTGGCAACGCACCATTTCCACCTTTGGTGTCTATAGGCGACGTCTATTTCTTACCATCAGGATTATCCACGATGCACTTTTAACAAAACTAAACACTGGTCGATTTATCCGGGAAACAAATATTTCATTAAAAAGTGTCATAATTGCCATTAGAGTTTTTACTTCAGAAAAAAAAGTGGTCGAAAGTAAAAAAAACAGTCATGCATTATGTAATGAAGAAAAGTGTAAATTTGTTTTGTTTTTTATGTGACAAATCTTTAATAATATACCCTTCGTTTATATCCCTCCGTAATCTTAATACAGGCTTCGCCATGAACACTGGCCACAAAATTTTACTGACTGAACAAAATAATAGATAATTTCAGTATATGGTGATAGAATCGTCACATCCCGATGTAAATAAACAAGTGTTTTATTAATAAATAGTAATTGGCTACTTACGATGCAGAACGTCATGATAACATTACGATATCAATACCAAGATCACTGTGTAACCCGACTCCGTGACTATGGCTCGCTGAACAATTTGCATAGCGCTGGTGAAGCCGGCAGTTTCCGTAATCCCCAGCAGATCGTGTCTTATTGTCATTCATCATGTGTTCATTTGCATTTAATATAATTGTTCGGCCCCAGATACCTCGCCTGCGTCTTGAATCTCGTCGGGCGTCAGTCCAATTTTCCAGCTCCGTTAGAAAAAGAAGAGTGTTATGTGTTTAACGAGTCTGTGGCTACAATAGCTTCTTAACGAATGGACGATTTTCATGCAATTTTCGAAAAGCTAACATAGAATGGTTCTTAGCTACAACATTTGCAAATTTGGCCAGCCACTCAAGGACATTTGTAACCTTTGGAAGAGAAAGTTTTTATAGTTTCAAATTTATGTAATACTTAACAGTTGAAATATTTATGTATCCCATCGTGATGATCTGTTGATGGAGTTCGAAGGTAGGCGATATAAACCTGGAAGTTTTATCAGTAAACTCATAAGTATGCTTTATTGATTAATTCCCTATCTGTACGAAATATACGGCGCTTATAGACAGCAAAGGTAGTGAAGGTGCTTTGCCAACCAAAGGCCAAATGCAACACATCCTAAAGTGTAGCTTCGTTTTATTTCTGTTTCGAAAATTTATATGATTCTATTTGTGCATGGTGTTGGAGGTACAATGTAAGAAATCGATCTACATTACTTACTTTTTTTAGACAATAGAAATGAAATTACTTTAAAACACAATACGTTGGACTCTTGTTTTTATATTTCAATGTTTTGGTCAACTTACAAGGACTTTTAGGAGACGAGGAGACCTTGTGTTGTCGTGACCACTGTCCCACACGCAAACCAAACGGTCGTGTAAACGCAAGAGACTATATTCTAGAGACAATATTATATGACTCTATTCTATTATATATCTAGTGGCATTGTTGGCAGAAAACTATTAGGTACTACTTTTGATTTTTTAACCGACTTCAAAAAGTTTTACAATTCATCTGTACGTTTGTTACGCGATTACTTCGACAGTTGTCATTGGATTCCGATTATTCTTATTTCGTAGTTCCACATCTTAGATCAAATCTGAAGTCATTTTCCCTAAAATTTGTCTTACTTTTATTCCATTGCTACTTTTTAAAAAAGTTTAAAAGATTAGCAACCAAATCAAAATTGACGTTCTGACGGCAGAGATAAGTACGGTGGTGGCGTCATCTCTATGCAAGTCTCTGCCACCTAGTATTTGTTATACTTTTTACGATTTTTTATGGGATAAAACGCACTTGTCTCTCTTGATAGACAGCAACCGTGACCTACAGACACCATACACTGGAAGGGTGTCCCCAACAGTCCGGCCACTGTACAGTGACCCCCGTCCTACGGTCGAGCTATTAGACCTGATGTGCAATCTACCGGCTACCCTATCCTCCGGACCCGGAAACAACGATGTCATTACGGCGGTAGGAATAGGTAAGGCGGTGAATCCCTAGCCGGGCGAGTCGGTGCACAGCACTCTACCACCAGTAAATAATATTCAAAAATATTATTTACCTACAATAACTGTAAAAGCTCCCCTATTACAACGATTTCAAATCATGTTTATTTTTATTCAGTCAGTCATTTAATAAATGTCTACGGATCGTGATCGTATTTATGAGAGATATTACATTAAACAAACTCTTGTAAAGCTTGAATAATGGGAGGAGCTTGAATATTAAAATAAAGAAGACAGCACATAAGTTATTACCATAAAACTAAAATACTGTGTGGTAGAGACCTCTCAAAATACTACCTCGTACTCTTAGTACTAACTAACTCTTTCTATATTTGCCAACCGTTTTTCTGCCAATATTTTGGTGTTGTCAAAGTCAAAAGTAGCAGGCCAAAGGGCAAGGGTGAGAGTTAGATGTCTAATATTGGAGACAGGTTTTCATAAGAAGTGTTATCTACTGATAGTGCCATAATTTTTATGACAATTTTAATAGCGATCGAAAGCCTTTAGATGTAATATAGTCTAAATATGTATTTAATTAAAAAATCTATAACTTCCGGTTATTGCTCACCTCCTGTTTCTTACTATAAAACTTCAATTAAATAAATCATAGATTTGTAAAATAATAAATAATAAAATTTTCCCTGCATAATAACTAAAGGGCGTATCTTTAAGTTCTATGCTCTCATCATTTATATGAGTCAATGCTAAAGATATTTTTAAACTAAACGATTGCATCTTAATAAATCTGATGTCAATCCTTTAAAATAAGAATTAAAAAATATGTTTGGTATATAGTACTATAGTGTGAAATATAAAATAAATAGAGCCTCGATAGCCTAGTGGTTCGCGCTTCGGACGCATGTTCCGGTAGCTGTACCGAGTACTGAGTTTTTTAACTTAAGTACATTTTCTTATTGCTCTAACGGTAAATTGAATAAAGATGTTGTCACATTCTATTAGATGTTTTTATTTTTAATGATATTTTTTAATTTGACAGATTGAATCAATTTTTTAATTTCATTAAATAATGTGTAAATAATTAATAATTAATTAGTCTGAATTTGAATATATAATCCAACCAGGTGGACTGATAACCTGAAGAAGGTGGCGGGAAACCGCTGGATTCAGAAGGCACAAGACCGGGTGGAGCGGCGTCGATTATGGGAGCCCTATGTCCAGCGGTGGACAAACAAGGGCTGATGGATGGATGAAATAATATATTACTATAAATAAATGTAGCATAATTAGATATTAATAAATCACAATATACATGTAGAATGTAATTTATGTTTTCAATTGTTTTAAATTATTTACGGAATCAAATAAATCTTTATTGATCTGTGCAAAAACTGGTGCCCTTGTTAAGTCATTTAATACAAGGGGATAAGGTCTAGTTAGGTCAGACGGCAGTCGCTCTGTGCAAAAACTTGTGCCCTTATTAAGTCATTTAATACAAGGGGATAAGACTAGGACGAAGAAGAACACGTAAAAACTGACTTCACAGTCAACAATCACCTCAACTATGATTTTTCTTTTGTTCTAAATCTAGCTCATTCTTATATAAATATTTAAATGACATAAATGTTTGGTTGTGGAGAATTATTTCAAAATCTTACACTTTGTACGGCTGCTAAGTGTTTCTTTCAAATAAGTTTATGAATTCGCATTAACAAAATCTGCATAGCGACCCAATATGACGATTTATATTTGCTAAATAAGCTTTTATTACACTTGACCTGATTTGCAAGTCTACTGGCTACCCCAAACCCTCCGGACCGGAATTTTATCACCCTAGAAAGTTGTATCACCAGTGATCTACCAACAGTTATCCCATTTATCCTGTCCTCGCCTCTTACGAGCTGTTTAGCAATGTATG
Source organism: Lasaia peninsularis (assembly GCA_018236625.1). NCBI lineage: Eukaryota > Metazoa > Arthropoda > Insecta > Lepidoptera > Riodinidae > Lasaia > Lasaia peninsularis. The sequence continues at coordinate 5,159 of DVZL01008370.1, read as the reverse complement.
CATTTGCTCTATTCTACACTGAATACCCGAACCAACACGGAGGAAAAAAAACAAAAGAGTGAAAAAATTATTTTTAAGTATCAAGATGCAATCGGGTGACCGTGATACGACATATCGTATCGTTAATTATAAAACACAGTTTATCTGTTGCTGTGAGTTCGTCTATTACAACCTATCCTTATTCATGCGAAAGGACAAAGATCAGCGTGATGTAATTATTAGTAATTCATGTAGTAAATTACAAAGTAGCTTATACACAATATAATGGTACCCGTTATTATCGTTGCTTTACTACTACAACGCATTATATCCACTATACTAAATAGTCTATTCAAGTTTCCCTATCAGGGTCATCTCTATTCTTTTGTTTCCTGGTTTTCGGGTTCTGTGTAAAGGGAAAACCATCTATAATCATGGAATTTGATTGAATTTGAAGGTACGTGACAAAAGAAGCACTTCACTGCCATTCTCGATTTGTGTAACAGTTATCAACATTATGTTTTTTATCGTTGTTTCTGTTAATAAAATGGAAAATATTATACTTCACAGAGACCACAAGCGGTTCTTGTGACCTGTCTATATAAATCTAGTTTACCACCATTTTAGATCGTCGCCACTGTGATCTTATAAAAACAAACTGTGATAACATACATATAATAATAAAAAATAGATTTAGGGGCTTTGGGACGCCCCTAATTCAACTTTTTTATTATTATCTGTATGTTTAATTACTAGCATTTGCTGCAATAAGCGTCTGATTTTACTTTAACTGAAGAATCAAGCAAACCGCCACGGCTTCACACGAATATACCACGCTAGTTATATTCACATTATCCTTCCCCTTAAATTAGTCTATCAATTAATAAAACTGCATCATAACCTGTTGGGTAGTATGAAAGATCTAACCATACATAGGAAGAGACAGTGATAAACGATTTTGTTTTATAATAAGTAGCCATGTCTTGTAAGACAACAATAAACGCGATATGAATATCTTTCATTATGGAAATCGGCAAAAAGTATTCTAGTATTTTCATAAGTACCCAATATTATCGCCCTACAATATAATTTATTGAGTAAAACCTCTTTGACCATGAACATTAGAGGTGGATGGTGGGTTGGGTAAAAACCCTCATGTGTGTATGTATATTTCAATACTTAGCGGTCGTCACTGTGTCTATTTGTCTTTGTTAAACCAGTTGTCGATAGCGGTGTTTCCATAACAATACCACTTCGATACCTCAAAAAAAGACTATTTTCGTAAAGGTCCCTTGGTATTACAGTTCGGCGGCGGTGGTCACCCAGTGATCTGCTGGATCGTTTGTCTCGTTTTCTATAAAACATATTATAATCCAACAATAATTATTAGAAACCACTTTTTACAATTTTGTATTGAAAGTATTGATTTTAATCAATATACTAAGCTCTAAGTTTGTTTCTTTAGAACGCTTATTGCCGAAATTTCTGTCGAAGACACATTCTAACGAATCCCTACTAATATTATAAATGCGAAAGTAACTCTGTCTGTTACGCTTTCACGCCTAAACCACTGAACCGATTTTAATTAAATTAAGTACAGAAATTGAGTTAACCTTGAGAACTACAATAAAAAGAGGGTAAGTATGTTTTACGCAATAAGTATTATAAGTCGGAAAAGTGTCTGCCCTTTGAAAGTTGTCTGTGTTGTTAAAATAATTGACGCGAGCGCGGGGAGCTAGTATGAATATACTTACTGCCTTTTTTTACTTTTATAAGGTCTATTCCTATTGAGTATAATGTCATTATTCTTCATAACTTTACGTCCATAAATATTAAGTTAGCCACATTTATAGTAGTACCTAACTTAAAATCGGTTCTACATTTGACGTCTGAGTAATATCCCTAGAAGTAAAATGGCTAAAACTAAAATTTATCTTCTTCCTTTGTAGTTTACTGGTAGTACGGTGCTGTGCAGCAACTCGCCCGGGTAGGGATCCACCGCCTTACCTATTCCTGCCGCCATAATGACATTGTCATGTTCCGGTCCGGAGGGTAGGGTAGCCGGTAGACTTGCACATAAGGTCTAACAGCTCGATCACTGGGCAGCGGCGCACCTACAACATCTATGGTATCTATAGGCCATGGTTGTCTCTTACAATCAGGAGGCCCGTGTGCCTGTTCGCTGTCTTATAGGTACTATAAAAAAAATGTATCTCAGAATTTCAGTGATACTGAGTGTATCCATTCCAAATATGTGCCACTATCAGATCTAATGGCCAAATGCGTTTTTCCTCAAGCAATAAGATAAACAAATTAACATTAATAGAAAATATAAAATGAAGAATATAAAGACCTGTCTAAAAGCGACGAAATGCGATTATATACAGATGGGTCAAAAACAAAAGAAAGCACAGGGGGCAGGTGTCTACTCACAAGACCAAACAGCATATTATCAACTTGGGAAAATTTAGTACTGTCTTCCAAGCTGAATGTATGGGAATACTTTTAGCGTCTAGATAAAAAAATAAAGGGAAAAAATTCGAAAATTATAACGGACAGCAAATCAATCCTGTACGCCCCAGGGAATGACTTTATAAACTCGAGCTTGGTCTTGGAGTGCCACAGGTCACTCAGTGGGGTAGAAGCAACAAACTAGAACAATGCAATAAAGGCCACAGTGGGTCATTGGGTAACGACGCCGCTGACGAATTGGCCATAAAGGCATCTGCGAAAAGAACCTATAACACCAATACCTTTTAACCAGTTCCGTTCCTGGATCAGGAAATACACACAGGAAAAACTCTCAAAAACTTGGCACAAAACTCCAGATTTAAGACAATCTAAGGAGACCATACCGGAAATAAGACAACTCACAAGAAAACTATTAAAACTAAACAGGCAAAACTTAATGAGCATTGTAAGTATCCTAACAGGACACTGCTCGCTGAACTTCACAAGATTGGTGTCACCGACAGTCCTCTATGCAAAGGTTGCATGGAGGAAGAAAAAATGCCACATCATGTACTTCTGAAGTGAACGGCTGTGGCAGGACAATGGGCTCACCAGTCAGCATCTCGGAAGGCCAGTGACTATGTGGGAAATTACACGTAACTTGCAGGGACTACTGGCCTTTTGGAAGGAGCTGGGATTGCAGGAGTAAATATCTATGTTGCAGATGCACAATGGCTACCATTAAGCAGCAATTGACTGTCCGCAAACAAAAAAAATCATTTTTGCTATTCACTTTTAAAAGATGATTTTTTAATATTCAATTATTTATAATACTTACTTTAAAACTACATGTGTATATATTATTCCAATACTAGTTATACTTTAAATACAAAAAAAAGAACATATTACTAGAATTCTTTTTTTTTTTTTAATATCTTTTCCAATATTGGTCATATTGCTTACTTTAAATATAGATATTATGTATATCAATAAATTATTATACTTTGAATGTAAAAAAAAATATTTACTGCAATCAAATCTAGAACATACTAAAGATTGTTTTACAAATATGTAATATGGAATAAAATAAGCAGGTATTATTGTATTTTATAAAATCTAAAATTCAGAGAGCTTAACCACAATGTCACTTGAGGACTGATTATTTTAAATTATTATTTACATAATTTGTTATTAACATAATTCGTTCATAGGATATTATTTATTTTGAGAGGATTAAATTAATAACTAGTTACCTGAAGAGGACAGACATTTATGTGATGAACATGGATGTTTTGTCCTGATGCTGCTTGATACTGTCCATCTGTGTATCGTGTAGCAGGGCATCCCTCATGCCACCAGGCGGGTCAGCAGGTTGCGGATCGCTGGATGCTTGTTCACCAAGCCCCGGACAAGAGGGTCATATGTTCATCACGTCCAAATGAACATATGGTTCCTATACCCAGGGCCTAGCCCAAATTCCCGTCAATTCAAATCACTTCCTTCCCAACACTCTCCTTCCCAAGATCCCAAATCCCATCCAGTAATCCAACATCCTCTCTGGGTGTGAGTAAAGTTGCAACAACAACTGGCAACCTAATCACATCCCTGTGCATGACCGTGCACAGTTGAACGCCGTACGGACGGAGGAAGGAGTCCTGGGAGCTGAGCATGAGCGCGCATGGCGCCACGCAACACGCTTCTTCGGTCCCTACTTCGACCTAAACGGTAGCCCAGAGCCTAGCCAGCTCTTGGGTGTCAGATCATTCATCCATAGCTTACTATGACTGAAGACGAGGTTGCGGGGATGGGGCGGGCATCCGGCGTGGTGGTGGGGTAAAAGGTTAGGAATCGGCTATCTAAAATCGCGTTCAGGCTCGTCCGTAACTCACTCAGGCGACCTAGGTTCTCAAGGTATTCCTGGTGATGCTGTGCCTTTTGCTGGGACATCCCCAAATGTGCGGGCTCCGTGAAGGGTGGAAAGCCTTGAGGCCGAATATGTAAAGACCTGAAATATGGATAAAAATCTCCCCAATACAAAACAGACCAACAAACCAACTGACGTAAAAGCTGGGCCACTAGATCTGAGCAATCTGGAGGCAGCCATACCAGCAATTGACAAACCGACCAGCTCCTGGACACTTGTGTCCCAAAGACAAAAACGGAAAGACCGACACAACCGCGGACGACGACACGACCGTAGCGCAAGTACCATGTCGGGGAGGAATCCCCAGATAAGGGAAAGCACTTCTGGTAAGTGCGGGTCGACACACAAGTCAGTGATGCACGGAAACCTAGCGGTAGTGGCACGGGACCTACACAAGGCCCCGCCCCGTTAAGGAGTACGAGCGGAACAGATGAGTGTGAAAGACAACCGACAACAACAAATCAACCACCTTCAAAGCCTCCTGCCAAAGCGAGGAAAAACAGGAACCGCAAAGGCGAAGAAGGTAAAGACATACCCATAATTACCCAACCCGAGGGAAAACGCGACCGCCTCGATGACACCATGTCACCGAGAGGGGATGCGAAACGACATAGGACCACCGGGCCGTCAAAAACCACAGGGAACATCAGTTACGCACTGGCAGCCCAACCAGACTTATGCGTGGCCATAACGCTGCTACCAAGAGGAGTACTGACCGAAGAAGAGGCAGACTCCATAAGAACGGAGTTAATCCAGAAGATTTTTGTAACCCTCTCGGAGACACCACCACCTGGACAAGAACGTT
>DVZL01008369.1:0-10285 GCA_018236625.1 Lasaia peninsularis | reverse complement strand
AACTGCCTTCCATCCAGGCAGCTCGTAAGAGGCGAGCACAGGGTCTATTGTCACCAACACCGTGACATTGACTAAGTGGTACAGTCTTGCAATGACTTGCTCGTATTGGCACCACCGCCTTACCTATTCCTGCCACAAAAGCGACAGTGCTCGCCATTGTCGTGTTCTGGTATGGAGGGTAGGGTAGCCGGTAAACGTTCTCACGCAATAGGCTTACCATCCCAGCCTCAGGTTGGCAACGCACCATTTCCAACTTTGGTATAGGCGACGTGTATTTCTTACCATCAGGAAATCCGTCTGCTTGATTGCCTTCCAATATCATTAAAAAAAATTAACACAACCATATCAAAATTCATTGGACAATTTTAAAGACATACATACATGCATACATATAGACAGAAAGGAATGGTAAGGAAATTCATCATGTCATGGGTGCAAACTGCAAAAATCTTAAAAAGAGGATAAAATGTGTTTGCACATTAACCCATATTACTAACAGGATAACTAACTTCCTCACAAAAAACAGTTTATCTCGAAAATCCTTTAAAAATACTTCTTCTTGAATACAATAATTGAATATTAGCATAATCATTATTTTCTTATGTTTATTTTAAATTTATTTCCTACATTAACATATAAATAATAATTGTATTTACAAGTGTATATGTAATGTAATATTTAACCCAGGTTAAATAATTTTAGCCCGCTGTGTGTATTTTTTATGGACCTGAGTATTTGTTTATTATTAAGACAGCGGACAAGCATGCGGCTCCCCTAATGTTTAGAGACGTCCGTGGTCTTTATATACCATAGATGATGTAGGTGGGTCACTGTCTGTGGTCAGGATGTTCGACCTGGTGTGCAATTCTACCGGCTACCCGATCTTCCGGACCGGAACCCGACAATATCATTATGGCTGCAGGAACAGGTAAGGCGGTGGATTGCTACCAAGATGAGTTGCTGCACAGCACTGTACCACCAGTGATCATATTGGAAGTGACCCAATCAACCTGTGATATATAACATATACATGTAGTGTGAGACATCGGGCCTATCTTAGAGAATTATCTCTATTATATTACGCATGTATTAGAATAGAAATTTTTCACAGGTGATGTATTTCTGTAGTAACAACTAGAAACAAATTAAAATAAATATATATGTAGAGGTGCTCCCATACAACAAACTCGATTTTTTGATCTTGACAGATTTTTTCTCTATTTTTTAATATATTCACATCTAAAAGCAACTTTTGCTATCTACATATACTACACCTTTCATATAATAAGCAGTTGATAAAATAAATAAATATTTAAATACCGTCACGCCCATATTCCTGGAAGAGTAGGCAGAGGTACATATGTACCCACGATTAGCCGAGGATATAGCAGCTGTACATTCAATTAACAGAAAAAGGTTACTTATCTACCTATATATTTTAATACGCGCAAAAAATTTAGTTGCTTTTTAATTACTTATACATTAATATTTAAAAAATAAATTAAAAAAAAAATATTTCTGGACAAATCACACAAATTGATCTAACCTCAAAGTAAGCAAATTATATGTTTGTGTTATGTGTGTTAGTCAACGATACTAATACATAGAAATACTTAAATAGATACCATAATAAATTTAATAAACACCCAGACCCAGAAATACAAACATCTGCGTTCATCACACAAATGCCTGTCCCCGTCGGGAATCGAACCCGAGCCTCGCGGTTAGTCGATGTGGTTAGGCGTGTACGCAAGCCACTCGGCCAACGAGGCGGTCACTTTAATACTTTTAAATATTGTTATTTTTGGTGCACAATAAAATGTATTCATTAATTCACATACACAATCATTTTTGTCCATCAAGTTTTGAATGATTTAAAAATTGTTTTTTAAGTTTTAAGTGAATTCCTTCATTTATTTATTCACACGAAATTTTTGTCCATCAAGTTTTGAATTTATCTACATGTGTATTTATTATCTTTGGCATTTTATTATCTTTTGTATTATGATTCTTTTATTTATTTTTCTTTTACACAGTGTCTTTCAGTAGACCGTGGCTGGTATTATTTGCATTTTAATCTGTACATTTTTGTTTATAAGTTTTTAATATTATCAGACATTTAAACGTGCAAAAATAATATTTTTTCAAATTTCGTAGCATACCAACAACCTTTTCAAATGAGCATGTCTGAATCTTAATGTAAAAAAAGTTAGCTCATGTACGATTTTAATATGTAGATTGGGATTCCCAGTGTCTTGAGATGGTATTTATTTATATTGGTCACATATTTTTGCACCACACCAGCGTGCCTATGTGTCGCAACGTCATACCGGTTAAGTTGACCTACTCTCCTTATTCGGCTTTTATACGACGAGATCCCAAAATATACTAAAGATGATAAATAGATCACACAGATAATAAAACCGTGAATGACATACGTAATGCCCATGGGCATTATATTTTCCGTGTTCTGCGTGTAGCTTTCCTAATTAAGTAAATAACATAGATATATTTCTTGATAAAGCCGACATTAGCCGTGTTGGTCCGGGTCCTCTGTGGATAATAGACCAACTGCCTTCCTACCAGGCAGCTCGTAAGATGCGAGCATTGGTTAATTCGGTTACTACCAACAAGACCACTGGTGGTAGAGTGCTGTGCAGCAACTCGCCCGGGTAGGGATCCATCGTCTTATTCTTGCCGCCATAATGACATTGTCGTGTTCCGGTCCGGAGGGTAGGATAGCCGGTAGACATGCACATAACGTCTAACAGCCCGACCACAGGGCAGCGGCGCACCTACAACATCTACGGTGTCTATAGGCTGCGGTTGTCTCTTACCATCAGGAGACCCGTGTGCCTGTTCGCTGTCTTATACTATAAAAAAAAACTTTCGCATTTATAATATTAGTACGGATTAAGTAAAGATCCTAGGGCGATGTATATAGGTACATGTACTCGTATATGGTAGAGCGATGACGTAGTATGTAGGTTAGTTTATTTTATATTGAATTCATATCACTAAATCAGTAATCTCAAAAATAATTGATAAAGTTCATGATTGACACTTTTAAGCTGAAATACTTAAGCAAGAATTGCAAATCCAAAAATCCCGAAGATATCAAAATATTATTAATTAATTATGTTAAATTAGTGATATGAGTGAAAAAAGTACCTTCACGCCTATTATCCCCGAAGGGGTATGCAGAGGTGTGCTAATATATCCACGACTCCTAAATCCAGTAGATATACTAGAACACCCACTATTAGCCGAGGTACTAGGGCCCTGATGTGATAGGTGGCAAGCCTATCGCCACTTCGAATACATTCTAATCCCGGGCAATGTAATGCCTTCTCAGAATAATCTGGAAAACTTTTAAAAAAAGTTGCCCGATCTAGGAATTAAACCCGGGACCACACGCGGTAAACGGTCTTACCAGGCGGCAGCCGTTACCGATACACCACAGAGGATTCAGTAATATGAATTTTCATAAACATGTTTTAGATGATTAGGTCACAAAACAAATATGTGACTTTTAACAAATTCCCAAAAATAGCTAATCCATTTACAAAATACTTGAATAAGATAAGATGACAAATTTATGTAACTCTAAAATAACCACTAGACAAAGCTGAAATCTCATAATAATACTGGAATAGAATAGAAAATATTTTATTTTACATAGACCTTACAAGTGGTTCTTGTGTTATACTGTGTATAAGGCATGTAGCTAATGATAGTAATTGGATATTACACTCTTAAGAACAACATGTCCCGATTATACTTATATTCCTTCACTCTAACCTGGCCAATTTTTCCTTTTGTCGAATTTGCGGAGTAGACAAAGGAAATAACCAGACTTATGAGAGATAGTCGGCCCTATAACAATGAGATAGATGTCTAATATTGCGGACAGGTCGTTGTTAGGAGTGTAATCTACAAATAGTAACTTCAACTTCATGAATATATATCGTATTTTTTACGTAGTTGAAAAGTAATAAGGTCACTCTTACACAACAGTTACATAATACGTCCCGAATGGAGCCACTTAGGTCATTATTGTAGCATCTGTGAGTGAAATCAAAATAGAAACCGTCGACGAATCCAATCTTAAGAGTTTTAGAAAGCATAAAGGAATCGGCGGGCGTTAAATGACAATTGCAATGAACGGAAGAAAAGTCAGGGCACAAGCGTGACGCAAACCGCGCCGTCCTGCGGACGGGGAACCTTTTGGACGCGGCGAATACTTATAAAAAAAAATTAATATGTTTATCTATATAATTATACTTAGTCTGGCCATAAATACTGTTGAAATTAAAAATAAAAATGCATTACATTTGAATTTGGAATCTGTCATTTTTATACGATTGTTCATAGTGTTTTCTAATCTTGGCGCCAAATTGTGCAATAATTTGTGATATTAAAATGACACTCCATTTTGTGATATAAAGAACTGAATCGCTGTGATTGCATTACACAAAGTAGGTATGGAGCCAAAATGAAATTTTGAAAACTCTCTATACACTTGGTATTAGTCAAAATGTTTTTGTACCGGGCCATTAATAGGTACAATGAGACTTCCTCAATTTGTGACAAAATGTAGTCAAAGTAGTAAGGGAAAAAATTCGAAGAAATCCTGTCCGAAAGCAAAAGATTTAATTAGGGAAATGAAGATAGCACATAGAACCATGTCGCGTATTTTAAGAGATGACTTAGAACTTGCAGCCTATAAAAGACGCACTGGTCATTTCTTAACTGATAAATTAAAGACGAATAGGGTGGTAAAATCGAAACAACTACTGAAGCGGTACGCAAAGGGAGCTCACAGAAAAATTGTGTTTACCGATAAGAAAATTTTTACAATTGAGCAACATTTTAACGAACAAAATGACCGTATTTATGGTCAAAGCTCTAAGGAAGCTTCTCAATTAGTCGACAGCGTGTAACGCCGGTATTATCCGACTTCAGTGATGGTTTGGTGGGGTGTTAGCTATGTAGGAGTGACTGAGCCATATTTTTATGAGAACGGCATCAAAACATCGGCCAAAGTGTATCAAAGTACTATTTTTGAGAAGCTAATTAAGCCCCTTAACGACACCATGTTCAATAACTAACGATGGTTCTTCCAGCAAGACTCGGCGCCGGGTTATAAAGCTCGGTCTACGCAGTCTTGGTTGGAAGCAAACGTTTCGGACTTCATCAGAGCTGGAGACTGGCTGTCATTTAGTCCCGAACTTAATCCGCTGAATTATGATTTAAGTACCGCTAGTTCTAAACGTCATGATAATTTTAAGTCTCTAAAACAATCCATATGATTGGAAGTGAAGAATTTCCCCATGAAAAGAGTGCGTGCTTCTATTTATAAGTGGCCTCAACGTTTAAAGGACTGTATTGCAGCCAATTTGAATAAGCTTTTTATATTTTTAATTGTTTCATATTTTTGTATTAAGCTAACACACTGTAAAAGTAATACATGTTATTTGCAATTAAAAAAATCGTTCTTTTTCTTTCTTACAATATTTATGACAAGACTAGATATATACAAGAATTTCTCGTTTAAAAGTATTAGACTAGATCGATTTATCACCCCCGAAACATTTTTAATACAAAATTTCAAGAAAATCCTTCGAGCCGATTCTGAGATCGTTGATGTATACAAGAATTGCTCGCTTAATATTTAGATATTAGATAGATAGATGTAAAATGCTAGAGAAATTGCAAATTAACTTGTCTTTTCTGTGAAAGTAATTTAAAAAAATTGAGAATTTTGTAAATAAAAATAAAAAAACAAAGGAACGTATCAATAGACGGCCAATTTACTGCATCAGTAGTCAAGACGCACCATCTGGTAATCGATTGATAGACCCCACTTTAAAGCATCGCGTCGGTAAAAAAATACCCTGGGGCCGCATGTCCCCGGCTTTCTTAAACTGTTATATACTACTTGTTACGATTTTTCGGTCACAGTGATATTTCATTTCATTAGATATATTTTAGATAAATAAAAAGCATGTCTATATTTATTTCATTTTTTTGTATTCTCAAGTACGAGTAAATAAGAATTGAGTCAGTATATTTTATTATAATTGTAATAAAAGAAGAATTACATTCGATTATAACTTTTCAATCATTTGTCTTGTAACAAGTTAATCTTATTATTCAACCTTCATTATGTAAATAAATAAATAATAGTTACCGCGATGTCCTTGAAGTCCACCTGCCTCCCTAACGCTCGTGAAAGTCGAGTATTAGTTAATTAGGTCATTGCCAACAAGACTGTTGGTATAGAAGAGATCTTCCGCCTTCCCTATTCGTGTCACCATAATGACGTTGTCGTGTTCCAGTTTGGAGGGTAAGGTAGACAGCAACGCACCTACAATATTTATGGTGTCTATAGTCACCGGTTTTCTCTTAACATTAGATGACCCGCGTGCTTTTTCACTTCATTATCCCATAAAAAAATAAAAATAAAAACGGATAAAGGACCGAAGACAATGCATACTTGAATACATATCTTCACGCTAGGTCACTTGCGGGCCATGTGCATTTTTTATGGGATAATACAGCGAACACGCCACAGATCACATACCCGCACACAGGTCTCCTGATGGTAAGTTTTCTCTTACCATCATGTCTATACACCACAGATGATGTAGGTGCGCCGCTGCCTTGTGGTCGGGCTGTTAGACCTTACGTGCAAGTCTAAGTGCAACATGACAATGTTATTATAGCGCAGGAATAGGTAAAGCGATGGATCCCTATCCAGGCGAGGTGCTGCACTCTATTACCAGTGGTGGTACCATGCACTCAGTTAACATAATATGCTTGCCTCTTACGAGCTACCTGGTAGGAAGGCAGTTGTTCTATTCTACACAGAGGACCCGGACCATCACGGGGAAAGGTGCATTTTGCTACTGATTATAACTATCTCCTCATAAATAGCTGGCAATAGAATGATTAATAAATATCAAGCAATCGTCGCTTTTTACTCTGAATTGAATTATTCTGTTTATAAATTAAAAATTCTTATAATTTTGGGTTGACGTGATTAATTATGAATGAGTGTTCAATCTTCTATTACCGTAATTTTCTAGTTTTTAGTTCGCTTTGCAAAAAAAGCGTGTTTTTTAGTTTTTTAACTATTATTTATGTGTGGTATAAATACTTAAGATATGCAAAGCTTATACCGAAAGCAAAATTGTCAAAATACTATTATTAGTAAGTGGTACAATAGATGCGATTCACCCCGTTCTCCCCTGTGGAGGAATATTATTTTTGTATGAGTCGAGAAACATCTGAACCTCACCTCCTTTTATTAACTGGAGACATCCCTTTGATACACTGCCAGACCGCCCTCGAAACACGACGTAATGGTGTAAAAATGATGTGTATACTTACAAATATGTCAAGAAATCTTTTCCAAATCAATCTAGTTTAAAAGGAAATTATTTAAAACTAGCTTAGTCTTCGTCCGCGTTTTATTCAATTATTTTTTTATACATTTCTATAATAAAATTCTTAAATAAAAGTAGCTTAAGTCTATAAGATGGTTTTATGTGTTGAATGCAGTCTTTAACAATAATAAATATTACTGGACAAATTACAAAAAATTATCTAACACCAAAGTAAACAAATTTAATGCTTGTGTTATGGGTGTTAGACAACGATACTAATAAGTAGAAATACTTAAATAGATAAAATAATAAATTCAATAAACTCCCAATCTTTCCAATCTAACTTCAACTTACAAGATCCCACATTAGATTCCCGGTTGCAGCAAGTTGTTCCATGACTATTTTATGCCATACCGGTATATAGGTAAAGGTACCCCCGGCTTCATTTTCAAGTGCTACACTATTTCTAAGTAATGGATGAATTTGGAAGTCAGTCAAACATGTATGAATAATGGCACTCTATATATTCTCATTATCGAAAGCTAGGCATTTACCCTTCAGGTGTATAAATAAATAAACTATTTCTTTCCAAAATTTCATTACATTCTTTTTTGTCGTTTTCATGCAAAAAGGTAACAAACATACGCACATTCGCATTTATAATGTCAAAAGGAACATTCGAACACTTCGAAACTCTTAACACCGTCCGTTAATTTTGAAACCTCTCTGGATAGTCATTTATTTTAATTTTCACTAATTTAAACGGGCAAGTATAATAAGAGTTCGCAAAAAATGAGGGGGGATATGAAAGAGATCTTTGACGGAAAGAGAGGAGATTCCTCTGGTCTGTCTTTTGCAAGTTTTCCGTTTTTAATTATTGAACCACTCATTCCTAATTATTGTTATTAGCGTTGGGGAGTGAAAATTGAGGGCCTCGGTATTATTGACCGCTCCGTTGTGTCTTGGGGGAGGTTTTTAATTGTATATCCCTCTTCCTCTTGTTCTTTTAAGACGCGTCAATAAACTCGTATTTTATGGTGTCTACGTTGAGTTTTATTCGCGTTATTTCATTTGTTCTTGTTACTATTAGATTTTGTTTTTAAAAAGTTTTTAAATTTCTTACAGCCATTATGGACTTGCCAATGTCGTGTTCCTTTTTAATGAATGTAAATAAATATTACAGGACAAATTACACAAGTTGATCTAATACCAAAGTAAGCAAATAATGCTTGTGTTATGGGTGTTAGACAACGATACTAATACATAGAAATACTTAAATAAATACCAGGATAAATGCAATAAACACCCAGACCCGGAAATACAAACATCTATGTTCATCACACAAATGCCTGTCCCCGTCGGGAATCGAGAACCCGAGCCTCGCGGTTAGTCGATGCGGTTAGGCGTGTACGCTAGCCACTCGGCCAACGAGGCGGTCGATGTGTTAGTTAATTCATTCTTTAGGTTGAAACCGCGGAATTAACATCTTTAGTCATAGTTGTTTTCTCATGTATATCATGTGGAATATTTGTTTATTTTATCTTAGAACGACTATAATTAAGTATTACAATAATTTTATAATAGGAACTAAAGTTCGGCTTCGCACCGTTTTATTATACGTATTATATTCGTATAAACTTTCCTCTCGAATCACTCACTCTATATATTAAAAAACAACATCAAAATCAGTTTGTTAGTTTTAAAAATCTAAGCGTACATATGTAGACAAATAGAAATGTAAAGCGACTTTATTTTATACTATGTAGTGATTATGTTCTTTCAAAAAAGTTAAGCTATGCAGTGGCCTCATTAGTGCCGTTTTTTATCAATTATGCAATTGTACAAATAATTTCATTTTATTATTATCGATACAAATTTTGAACTTAATTTTTTTATGGAATACACACTTAAGAACCACAGCTACCCTATTTTATAACATGATAACATGATAATGTCATTATGGCGGCAGGATTAGGTAAGCGGTGGTCCCTACCGGACTGAATTGCTGCACAGCACTCTACCACCAGTTAAATTGCTAATAATGAACACATTTTTTTAAACACAATAAATAAAACATATCTAACAATAAAAAGTGAATTTATTAAAAGTATATCCACTAAGGGTTTAAAATATCAGCATAAACATCTGAAATGACAAAGGCATTTTCATACTCAATTTGCTAATGTCCTTTAAGCGTATTGGTTCGTGTTAGTATTTTATATCCAAATGGCTGTTCTCTAAGCTGAAAATCCCCAGTAAGCTACGTAACCGAGATCAAAGAGCTCGCAACCATTACCTTCTGCGGCTCATTTTTTATTTAGCCCCAAGTAAAATTCTTATCTTAACGCCCCTGCCTATTTTATGATGTTATAAAGTTGATTTTTAATCAAACGTGCCCCATAAGTTTGCTACGCCAATTGGATTTAGATTGGAATGGATTTTGAATTGATATGAAAGCTGGATAAAAGTTTTAATTATATATTTTAAAAAAAAATCGTATATTTTTAATTAATTTTTTTTTAGTTTTTTCGATCTTCGCCTTAACTATATCTAACTCCATATCACAAAATGTTAGTTACCGTACTCCTCCGAAACGGCTTGACCTATTTTTACCAAATTTTATATGCGTATTTAGTAGATCTGATCTGAGAATCGGCTACTATCTATTATCCATACCCCTAAGTGATAAGGGTTGTTCACCCTTAAAATATACTTTTTAATTATTTGACGAAATTTTTTGTTTTTTTTTTTGACCGCTTCGTTGGCCGAGTGGCTAGCATACACGCCTAACCGCATCGACTAACTGCGAGGCTCGGGCTCGATTCCCGACGGGGACAGGTATTTGTTTGATAAACATAGATGTCTGTATTTCCGGGTCTGGGTGTTTATTAAAT
>DVZL01008368.1:0-10285 GCA_018236625.1 Lasaia peninsularis | reverse complement strand
CAAGGGCCAAAATTTAAATATTAATAATCGTTAAATACGTGTTTTTCTATTTTTTTCAAAACCAATTATAATGTTCTACGTTCTGGTTGTTGCTACACAGATCTGTACTATCTAGCAAACTCAAGTACTCTAGTGTTAAATCGATACATCAAAAGAAACAAAATCGTAAGGAAGGCGGGGAATCCCCATCGACTGACGTTACAACGAAAAAGATTACTTCAGAGAAAATTAAAAGCAAACACGAGAGGAACGCAGCGGCGACTGAGACGGATTGGAATTGTTTTTAAGCTATTTAATTGAATGTCGCCGGAGCTTTTTTAAGCGGAATCAGATTGTACAAATTGTATACAAGCTGTTTATTGGCATATCTGAAATATTTGAAATTGATTTTTATTGTGTTGTATTTACGGTATACATTCGAATGATCTGCCGATTTGGATACCAGCGATACGGATATTCTAGCTATGCGTAGATAGATCAGTCAGTCAGCCACGTTTGCTATTTATGGTTCCGATCCCAAAGGGTAAAAATGGGACTTCACTGTCCATCTGCCTGATAGAATCTCATGAACCGTGATAGCAAAAACATTGTAATGTTCACAGATGATAAATTTCTGTTGCCACAATAACAAACAAATGCTAAAACAAGAATAAATTAGATATATAAAGTAGGCTCGTTTGCTACAATCTTGATTTTTTGCCATTTTTACAGATAATCGGGGCCCTTAAAGCGCGAGTCCAATTCGAACTTGGCCGATATATGTGTTAAAAAGTTGTTACACAGCAAATGTTTTTAATTAAACCAACATATTCTACCACAACGTGGTGTGCAAATATTTTAACACCTAATTTATAATTATTTATTAATTATAAAACTATAACATATTATTTACTAATACTAATTATCTTATTATTTATAAATATAAATTTACACCCGACTTATTTCAGCCCTGTCTACCATAAACTACCACCGTCTCCAAACCTAGCCAGTCAGGAGAAGAAACAGTAGAATAAACTCTCCGGTTAAGTATTCTCTAACAGTTACTCAAATAACTTCTCACAAAATCTTTTAAGCGGAAGTGATTTAAGATTATCAGGAATATGGTTGACAATAGACTTGCAATATATACATTTGTTTTATTTACATACAGATTAACTAAATAATCTGTTTACGATTTAAAGTTTAAAAAGAACGTTGATCATTATCAAAAGTGTAACAGTCACAATGACAGATCACGAAGTCGCTGAGAAACATAAAATCTCTAATGTTGCCAGAAAAAGATCACTCGGAGACCGCAAATGTGTTTGGAAGCTGTGACGGATTGGGATTGTTTTTAAACTAGTAAATCGAATGGGGCTTTCTAAATAGCTGAAGTTTTATACCCGACGTCGCAAAGCAAAGAGAGCAATGTAATCAACATACATATGTACTTTCGTGGCACTTTGAATTCCAATGTTATGTACATTTGGGTAGTTTCACGTCATTGATTCGTTTTCTATTCGTACTTGTAAACTTTTACTGACTGACTATTTTTCCCGAAAATTATGACATAGGATCGTGTTACGGATTATTAGTCAGCTTGTCTTACAGAAAAATCGTATTGACTCGTATAAGATTCCCATTTTTTTTGTTTCTACTGCCAGTATTTTCATAGCAACAAAATAATAGTGTTGGTAATTTCTATACACATAACGTATTTTTATATACATAAAAATAGAATTTGAGCATAATACTGTAGAGGTTGCATATTATAATATGTAAACTCTACGGATTGCACAAGCTGGTAAATAACGCGCGATTCTAATTTGAAATAAATAAAAAATATAACTTAAAACGTAAAAAAATATTTTATAGAGATGAGAATAGGTCGGGATGTCAAGAAGACGATGAGATATGTAATAATTTTAGAACAACAATAACGATATAAATAAAAGTGCATTATAAAAGGAAAGTGGTTTTTATATATAGTGAGTTAGAAAAGTGTCCCGGATACCCGGTAAAGCTTATATACAAAAAGGAACTGAGCTACGAAGACCAACCCCCCTTACAATACTGTTTTATTTACTAAAATAAAAAGAATTCCGCCTTTCCCACAAAGCCTAAAAGCATTTAATACGGTGTAAAACTCAAATCACTTAATAGAATGATCAAATAAATCCAGTTTGATTAATAAAGATATAGAAAGCGTGTTCTCTAAGCGTAATGATGCGTTCAACAATTTTGTTAACTCATCTATGCTATCCAGAATCGCTAGGTCCTTTGCTTTCGTATTTTTTTGGCGTAGGGTTGCCACATTTGAAAATTTAAAACATCTGAAATAAAAGTGTTAAATGTTAAAAGATTTTATTATTCTTATATAAAGTGTCAAAATTTTCCTACTATGCTGGCATAATAAAATATTAAAGTACACTACACAAAACATTAAAATCGATACAAAGATAAAATGGTAAAACAGGAAAACCCTATGTGTAGCAGATGAAATAGGTTTCTTAAATGAAATGCCAGTTATATTATTTCTATCAGATACTATCGTTATTATTGCTACCATACTATTGCTGTTCGTTTTACGTAACTGTTATTATCAATATTTAGTTATAAAATAATTAAAATTATGTCATAGTTCCAAATAAACAAATGAAACACCTTTCGACAGATACGATCTCTTCTTCTTAGCCTTGCCCCGTATTACGAGTATATCAGATAATATGGGGTCGGCTACCAAATCTAGGGGATTTGACTAGGACAACAGTTTTTACGCGAAGCGACTGCCATCTGACCTCTACAATCCAGAAGAGAAACTAGGCCCAATGTATTTCACATACATGAATCTGGATATCCCCCAATTTTATCCACTAAGTGCTATACTTAGAAAATGTACATAAGGTAGAAAATTTCATTTATGTACAGCGGGGTTCAAATATAAATTACCGAAATGGAAGTTCAAATCTACCGATACGTCGATACGATAGTGGAAATTACCGATACGTCGATAGGCCATCGACATATAATAAATAAATGTCACGTATATACTTAAACTATATATTTCTAAAAATCTGTATAGTATATGTCCATTTTTTTCAAATCCAACCTAACTAACTCTAATAATTTTCATTCCAGTTATTTTTCCATCTAAAGACCAAGAGGAGCTCTGATAAAAAAATGTGCTCAATAAATCAGAAGTGACAGCCCTACCGGGGCTCCCGTTAGACTGGTTTGCTTGTTACAAATTACATCTCGCTGTGAACAATTTTAGTGAGCACGTCAGCACAAGACTAATGTACTTTTAACTTGCCCGAGCGACAGTATCATGTTCTTGATTTTTTTTGTTTGTTTTTCTGTTCAACAACCCTCACGTAAAGTGGTTGATTTAGCATGTATGTTTAACTGTATTCGGGTTCGATATCTTCTGGGGCCAGGCATTTCAAGTAAAATCATATTAATTTGTATTTTTGTTGTCTTTTGTCATTAATAAGAGGTATCGAAGGTGTCCGAAACCCTCGTGTTCGTATGAAAAGAATTATCAACGTAGAGGAATCTAGGTAAGTGTGTGTACATTTGAAGCGACCAATCTCAAGGCTCCTCGATCCATATAATTGCATCTATACAAATAAATAAAATTGGATTTTCTGCATGTAATAGTAAATAACCGCTTTTTACTAAATGCATATGTATGTGTTAACGTTCACATACCAAAATAGTATTTATTAGATTTTGTGTCTGTCTCTCTTTTTGTACCGCAGCTTATCTTTGAAATGGCTGGATCTATTTTGACGTGACTTTCACTGGCAGACAGATGATGTAATAATGATTAGCCTAGACTACTTTTATTTTGGAAATGTTTTAAAAAATAAAAGCCGACGAAGTCGCGAGCACAGCTAGTTGTAAATATAAAAAGTGACTAATAAACGCAATTGGAGCATACTCAGAATTATTATCAGTCCGTTGTTTATATACGCACAATAGAATGGCCCAAATAGTTGAACGACATCTAATCTCCACCTTGTCATCAAGATTGCAAAAGAAAGAGATGGTCAGTATACTATAAAAAAAAGTTAGTGCTGTCAAGCTACACAAACGGGGAAAAAACTGTCACTTTCATATAAAAATGTGTACATTTAAAATTGAATAACCTTTTAATTTTAATACTTAGATTTATGAAGTACTATTTATTATTTAGTAAGTAGTATTTAGGACAAGTTGCCAGTTGAAAAATAAAAAAAATTACTTCACTTTCTCTCAACAATAATTGAATTATAAGGACTTTCGTATTATATTTTAAAAGTTTGAACAATTCACATTAAAAACTTTTATTCGCGGCCCTATTGTAAGTTTTTATTATATGAAATAAATTTTAATATCTTTTTTATTTCTGTCACGAAACAATTATAAACTTTTGTATTGCTATAATTACTTTAAGAATTATTATGACATTCAATGTCAAAAGTAACCGTATTAAAATTCATATTAAATTATTAAAAAAGACGTATCTTTACATCGAAACTAATACCCGCTTGTCGAATAATCGTTTAAATGACTGTACTATTTAATCAGTTTAATGAGACTAGGAACTACTGTCCTGGTTAATTATCACACTTTGGTCTACCGGAACAGGCCATTAGCGAGCATCTCAGCCATAGCATCAGAGTTTGTCATGTTTCAGTTTGTAGTGTAGGGTACTTAGGCGTTTAGTATAACTGCGTACAAAACGCGAACGTACTAGTTTGGTTTAAAAATAGGTGTTGATCGTTCTCAAATATAATATAATAAAATATGAAAAAAACTTCAATAATTTAAATAAATCCATACCGGATTAACCATATACAAATAACACAAATGAAGGCAATATTTGCTCATTCATAATGCAAAAGTATCGATAAAAATCAGTTGAAAGCTTTCAAAGTCTAGCGTCCAATTATTATCCGGAAAACTGATATTCACTTGTCATTGTTAAAAACTCCCCAATACATAAATTATTGGTTAATATGTCGTTATTATTAAAGAATGTTTCTTAATGATTATTAATAATCACTCATACACTTGTGAACCGATCAAAAAGAATAAAGAGACCTCCTTCTGTATATTTTTCTATTTGTATGTTACGGGATCACTCCCGTAATTTGAAAAAGATTTTGATATTTTTTATTTCTTAGATAAGACATGTTTTTAAATTAGTTTTATGAAAATTTTATGGCATTTGCTTCAGATCTTTTTAAAACATGATCAAAAATATGAAAAAATTACATAGACGAAACAATAACTACACTGAGGTGTCTTTATTGGAGTTTTAATGCAATTAGATTATTTATTTTACATCAGTTCAGTTTCTTAATTCATTTGTGAACTTGTAATCATATACAGTATATGTACATATATCAAATAATACCCGCAATGTTTGTGGAGTAACGCTCGCGGACCGCATTCGTAATAGTGAGATCAGTGAAAGAGTGGGATTGAAATAAAGTGTCGGTGTAAAAATAAGAAAGGACATCCGATTGTTCGGTCATGTGGAAAGAATGAAATATTGATAAAACAAATATACGAAGCTTTAAGTACCCAAGGAAACCTAAATTGACATTTCACGACCAAATTTCTCGCGAATTATCCGACTGTAGTATCAAAAGACTACGAAACCAGCGGGTTTGCATGAACAGATTAATTAATGAAGAGAGGATGTAGGGGTTGTGACCCTTGGCACTTGATACTCTGTTTACCCCACAAGAGACCTGGCGTGAAGAGATGCACACATGTAAGAATATCCGTTCCGTTATTTTGACATAACACTGAAACAAACAAACATCACTTCTGAAATCGTGATGAATTCGAAAATATCACCTTTTTACGTATAAAACTACGTTAAAGTAGGCGACGTATATTAAGTATTCGGATTTGGAATATATGGGTATTAATTTATAGTTATTTATTATAAATACTCCCTTTACACACGAGAGGTGATAATATTGCTAATCTTAGACTAGTTTGTTATGTAAATTCATGATTTACATAATCATCCACAATGGGAAACCAGAAAATATAGTTATGGCGAAATCAATAAGGCAGTGGAAATAATTTCTTACGAGTGGTTTTTAAAATCAACCATTAGCAAGGTTGCAGTGTTACTAACAAATGATATTAACAAGTTATATCTAAAATAAACATCATCAAAATTGAACAATATCGTTTTTAAATCCGCTATTTGATCCTTTTGGATCCTTTCAATCCTTGGTATTGAAAGAAAGTGTCGGTGTAAAAATGAGAAAGGGCATGCTCCGATGGTTTGGTCATGTACGAAGAATGAAAGATGAGAGATTGACAAAACATATATACAATGCGAATGTGGATGGATGTAGATATCCGAGGAGACCTAGGTTGAAATTCCACGATCAAATAGCTCGTGTATTATCCGAGGGTGGTATCAAGAGTCTCCGCAACCGGCGTGTATGAATGAAGAGATTGATGAATATGGAGGAAGCTAGGCAGGTGTGTAGGGATCGTGACGTGATCGTGGCACACGATACTCTCTGTTTATCCGCAAGAGACTTGGCGTGAAAATATGTATGTATGTATTTGATCCTAATTTGCAAGTATTGACGATTATGATAAAAGTTGCACAGAATAACGTGAGGTCGATGGAAGGGTGGAACGGAGTGAAGGCTTACGAGGGCTGTGTTTTACACTATGACGGAGATTTTAGTGATGTACAACATCATATCGATTGAACAAATCTTACTGTTTAAATTTCCATGATTAGTGACAAACGATAAGTTTTGTGTGTTTTCTTCACGCGAACGTACTTGTTTTTTTGTTATATTTTTTATAGATTGTAATAAATAGCCACATTTATTTGAAATCTATCATGATTTTTCACATAAAAAACAATATCTAACTAAATTTGTTTTAAATTTAAAGAGTTATTGATGAAAATATCCAAAAAATGACTGGTATGTAGTATCTACTAAGCATTTCTGTCAAAGCACTGGTTTTGGAAATTCGAATATATAGATTAAAAGTCCAAAATTGCATTTTACTAAATTACTTGCAATTATTATTAAGTGAATAAGGCTTGGAGTCAAAAATAGTAGTGTCCGGCCGACGGAGAAGTCTGCGTTTCGTATTTTTTGTATGCTTGACTCGTTTCACTAACATTACAAAAATATAAATATCCTTGGACACAATTGGATATACAAATTATCTTATAATAGTATCTAAGACAAATTAAGCAGATAGAACTTAGATATATTAAATTTAGCTTCTAACTGGTGGCTGTTTTTGAAAACAAAAAACATAGACCAGTGAGTAAATCTTTCTTTTTCACTTTGTTAATTAGTATTCGAGCAGAATAGCGACGTAATCGAAAAAGGACTTTGAACATGAATACTTTATAACCTCAATGGCAACGGTTGGTTTATTGATAGCTTCTAAGAAAGAAGGAAATTTAATTTTGGCATGGAAACGGAGAAACTATTCACTTATTTATCGAATCTACTACGATATGTTCAAACCAAACTATATATACTAGTGTTTTTTTTATGATATTGGAAGGAAAACAAGCAGACGGATTTCCTGATGGTAAGAAATACACTTCGCCTATAAACACCAAAGATGGAAATGGTGCGTTGCCAACCTGAGGCTGGGATGGGAAGCCTCTTGCGTGAGTAAGTTCACAGGCTAGCCTACCCTCCAAACCAGAACACGGCAATAGCGAGCACTGACGCTATTGTGGCAGGAATAAGTAAGGCGGTGGTACCAATCCGGGCGAATCGTTGCAAGACTCTACCGCCTAGTCAATGTCACAATGTGTTGGTGACAATAAATCCTGTGCTGGCCTCTTACGAGCTGCCTGGGTGGAAAGCAGTTGGCCTATTCTTCAACGGAACCCGGACCAATACTTGAAAAATATATTAGTAAAATTCGTGTTAACATTTTCTACTCTAGTCTCTACAAATTAAAGGTTGTCGGGAATAGCAAATCAGAAATTAAGAAATCGAGACTCTTGTGCTAAGTTGTTTAAGAGATATACAATCTTATGTACTCAAACATGATGCATAATAATTCAAAATATACATTTTAAAGAAAAAAAATCAATGTAAGATAGTAAGAGAAATAAAATAATAATTACATAGATCAGAAAATATTAAAATCGAGATTTTTTTGACAGCAAGAGCTTTGCTTGTAAATATAAAAAGGGAACAAATCATTTATAAATGTTTGTTCAGTACAGACACGCCCATTGAATCAAATCCGCGACATTTTATCGACAAAACCCACATCCCTAGGGTGCAGCGCTCGGGTGAGACGTAATTTTTTCACCGATTAAAAAAACCCACCCTCATTTACGGCGCTGCGGTCGCCCACAATTGCTCGCAATTGACCCAATTATACGAGTTGCGAATGAAATTCACTTGTGACGATGAAAATTTTAACGAAACCTGATTCAAATTTACCTTTGTATAATTATGAATATATCGATATTTTTTAATATACCGATACTTAAAATGGTAATGTTTTGGACATAACTATCGATTGTACGATAATGCTGAGTTAATTGGTGGCAGTGGTTTTATATATTTAATGAAAATTATTTCAAAAACACGAGAAGAGAGGAAATACTACGATTAAACAACAGGAAAAATTTCACCATTACGTCTGGCTTGTTATTGTGGTATTCTGAGTTTCAAACGAAAGCTCGTCGGTTAAGTTACTTATATAAGAAGAGCTAGATCTATATCATTGCAAAAAAAAGAGACTTATTTAATAAACACCAAAGTTAGAAATAGTGGGGTGAAATCGAAAGCCAGGGCCATAAGCATCTTACGTAAATAAGTTTACTTTAACATTCTCATCCCAAAAAATTGAAACACAACAGTGTTGAGCACAGCCTTAATAATGACAGAAACAGGTAAAGATCTAAGCCTCATGTGAGTAACGTACCACGAGCATCTCTTTCAATATTTTTACAAAACACATAATATGCTGTTCCATATAAATTTATTAGCATTAACCTTCCGGTCTTGCATGTAACTAGTAGCGACACACGTTAAATGCATAAAAACATTCCTCTAGAATCACTCTATCTATTAAAACCGCATTAAAATACGTTGAGTGGTTTTGAAGATCTAAGCATACATATGGTCAGACAGCGGCAAGCGACCTAGTTTAATATTATGTAGCATTAGCTGTGCCTGCGATTTCGTCTGCGTTTTTTTCCATTATTATTTATACGTTTCTAAAATAAAATTCTAAAATATAAGTAGCCTAAGCCGTTTCTCGTTACATTAACTGTCTGCAAGTGAAAGTCCCGTCAAAATCGGTCCAGCCGTTTCGGAAACAGACAGACAGACAAAAAATATAAAATTGGAGTGTATGTATGTAATATTAAAATTACCGCTTTTTACTAAATGAAAATGTATAGGTATGACAACATTTTTAGGATTTTTGTCTGCCTGTCTGTTTGTTTGTACCCGCTAATCTCTGAAACGAATGGAACGATTTTGACGGGACTTTCACTGGCAGACAGCTAATGTAACATTCCAGGCCATAGGATGGCTTAGGTTACTTTCAGTTTAGAATTTTATTTTAGAAATGTATGAAATAAATCAATGAAATAAGATCGCGGACGAAGTCGCGGGCACATCTTGTAGTTTATATACTTTGATATTTTTGATTCATGACCATACCCCAGCTAAATACACTCAAGTAAACTCGTAATTTGCCGTTTTCCGCCATCTCCAGTAATAAAATAACCGACAACATTAGATCTTTTTCGTTTGAGTGACAGTCGGCTATTTGTCAAGCCGGCTTTACCCGCTGTCAGCTTTGCCCTTTGCCGAAATTGTGGGATTATATAGAACATAAAAGAATTGTATCAAAATCCATTAAAAATCGTGCAAGAAAAACTTCGAGTTTGTCAACTACGAACAATTATCCGCAGATGTCCGCTGAATGGTTTAATACTTATTTTAACCAAAAAACAGAGACAAAGAAAATTATTAATATAAAAATAATAGTTTAAAAAAACTAAAAAACACGCTTTTATTTCTCGTACAACTAAAAACTAGAAAATAATTCTAAGTTATGAAGAGTTAATGTTACAGGGGAAGAAAAGCAAACTTAAGTTTTAAACAAAATAATTTAATTCAGAGTAAACATCGTGGGATGCATTATACTGTGGTTCATAACTAACCTCTAATATAATATAGTTATATAGAAATATTATACTATTTTAAATAACAAGCACCCCACGCTTTTTACTCTGAATTAAATTATTTTGTTAAAAACTTAAGTTTGG
>DVZL01008367.1:0-10285 GCA_018236625.1 Lasaia peninsularis | reverse complement strand
CCCCACACTCGGGCTGCTTCGGCGGCCCGGTCAGTGCGTAAAAAGCATTTCCCCTGCGGCAACAAAAAAAAAAAAAAAAGGTCTTTGTTAGGAATGTAATGTCTCCAAAACCTTTAGCTTCATGGTAACAACCATCTTTGGTTATGTATTTTTATAATTATATTGTAACACAATGGGTAATTAAAAAAATATATAAGTTTCCAATTTCCTCGTTATTAAAAAATGATAAGTCATCATCATCATCTTAGACTAAATCCAGATCATTTCCGGAGGAAGATCAGAATCCGATTTTTTATTTCTGCTTTGTCATGGTCTCTAGAATCCTTAATGTTCAGCCTAAGATATATATCCGGCGTTTCCTGGTGCAGGGTTTTTCACTAGCGCTTATTAGTTTTGCTGCGTGAAGAAATTTGTTACCATTATAATCTGCCGTTCACGAATGAACGACACTTTTAAGGTGTTTTTCCTACCGTTTGCCCATTATTTAACGAACATTAAGACTGTCAATATGTGCTTTAATAAATACATCGGATGTATTCCTAATAAAGAATTAAGATTACCTAGTTCCCGAAATATTTGTAGCTCTGTGTATTTACCAGTTAATCTGTTTGTATATATAACAGACACATATTATATTTCACCGAGTTACATGTTTTTATTTATATTTCGAACACGTTTTTTATTTAGAAAATAAGATGTTTTCCATTTTAATGAAAAATAGAAGTTAAATGGTTTATTGTTGCAATGTGTAGACATTTTAGTCATTACCGTCACTATGTCATGGTCATCATGTCACAGTCACCGTGCAGTAGCGATATTATGGTTTCCAGTGTCCCCTATTTTAGTGAATTTATAATACGTCCTTGTCACTCTTATTCCTTTAATAAAACATCTCCAGTGACATCTGTGTTATTCATTAGGAATTTTTCATGTTCTGGTATAAGGATCGGTATTTTCTATTGAAAACGTATCTCGACGCTGGTAAGCTCATAAATAAAGTGCAGCGTTTTTAGTGCAACTGCTGTAATACTTTATCTCTTTATGCGTTTAACTGCTGTATAATGGTTCTATCTTGATGGTTATTCCACAATTATGGCAAAGTTCCAGGAGGCGTTATGGTCTAACGCTGTGTTATCACATCATTTAAAAACAGGCGCCTGCAACTTCTAATGCATTATTATGCTGCAAATTATTGGAACTTTATTTTTATAATATATAGCTTAGCATAGTGATCCTGGTGAATGATAGAAGGAAGTATGCTAAGCTAAAAGATATCTATTCATTTTTTCTTTAAAGTCGCTTAAATTCCTGGTCTGGAAATACCTTCCCAGGCAGAGAGTTCCAATCCTTCGCCGTTCTAATAATTAAAGAGGAAGCAAATCTTTTTGTTGGTATGAAGGGAATATTAACCAAATATGGGTTATACCCCGCAGTACAACATAACAACATTACATTTAAAAACAATATAAATTTATTCAGTATTGGACGGTTTTTAACAAGATTAATGTTAATGAGTGTATAATATTGAAGATAAAAAACTGCCTGTTTTTCTTTATATATTTAAAAATTATATTAGTACAAATTCCACCTGTTGGGTCTCAATAATGTTACGATATGAAAGTGTTTTTTATTACACATAATGTGGATAATAATACTATTTCTATATATTTTGGAAATTCGAAATTATAGACTTGGTATAATGATAATTTCTGAAAGTTTTTACATAAACAAAACACTTAGCTACTTAAGTGTTATTATTATATCCAAGGTTGAACAAATTATATCGATACCAAAGTATAAGACTGCCGAAACGTTTTATTGTTTTAGCTTAACACAATAAAAATAAGCTCAGCGTCGTAGTAACTTTCCATGGCCGATGTATTTTTACTGTTTTTAAAAAAAACTAGGAAGAAATGAAATAAAATAAAAACTATTTATATGCCGAATATGTATGTTAAGAAGTTGGTACAAAATAATAGTTTTACACCAAATATTCTACCAAAATGTGGTATGCAAATATTTTAACACGTGAATTATATTAATTTAATTATTAATTGTAAAACCATATATTATATTTTATTAGATGGTAAACTAGTTGGATTTCTAGATGATAAGAAATTCATTTCTGTAGATGGCAGGGCTAGTGTCTTACATATTTAAACTTAACTCTAAACCTTAAAGATATAAGATCCTCTATCTGCAGATATGAGCAAACGAGATGCAATATGCAAAGTGGGAGATAGACGATACACCTACATGACTTCATTTGGCAAATGTTGTTCTTGATATGGTGTAGATATAATATTAACCCAGTCTATATTAACTTTGATGACTTCTATCTATCTATATGTAGAAGGTAAAAAAGATGGACCGGTACTGCAATACACAGGCCAAGCCCTTAATTAAGGGTAGAAACTTATAATAGCGCACACGTATTTCTCTTATGACGGTGACATCCACTAGGCAAGAATATTTCAACATTCAAACCCAAAGGGGTGAAATTGGGAAGACAAGTTTGTTTGAAATAATAAGTACTTGAATTAAATTATTGATATTCCACGACCAAACTCTGCTTAACTTGCTAGGGTTCAGTAGGTACAGATAAGAATAATGAGAAATACATATTTCATCGGTGCAAGCGTCTGACCACAAAACGCCTCCCGCTGTGTCGATGCTGTGTTTCCGCATCGCACTCCTGTAGATGTGCAAAACGCTGTAAATTAACATTAGAAATGGGTGATTACAAAATATTGACCAAATAAAAATATTAGAAATTACTTTTACATTATAATTTTATTCATAAATTAATGTTTTATTTTTAGATAAGAGAAATGGATTTTTCTAAACGATATTAAAACAAGTTTAGTTTTTTTTACATTTGTATAATTTATTGGTTTTGGTGATTTTTACTTCATTGCGTACTCATATTAAATTTCATATTACAGCTTATCTATTGATATAAGTATGTACGTATATTCTATCTACTTATATCAAGGTATCCATCTTCTTACTTTAAACACTACTAACGTATTATTTAAATATTCATCTACTTACTTTTTCAGTATCATACTAAGTATTCTACGTAATTTGACCGATTTTTTTTTCCGATTCAGTTTATCTGCTTAATATAATTTAATTTGCATTTTGAGTTTCTTCGACCCTTACTTCGACCTTTTATTAAATAAGTTAGCTTAATATCGGACCTATCTGCAAGAGATATTAAATTCTTAGCACGTTCACTGAAAAGACACAGTATCCAAACTTAAAATAATGAGTAGTATTCGTCCGCATTTTTTTTAAATTATTTTATTTTATACATTTCTAAAATAAAAGTAGTCTAAACCTTTCCTTATTACATCAGCAGTATACCAGTGAAAGTCCCTTGAAAATCGGTCCAGCCGTTTCAGAGTTTAGAGAGTAAAAACATACAGACAGAGAAATAGCCAAATATACTGAAAATTATTATTTTGGTTGATTTATAAACATACATATGCATTTAGTAAACAGCGATTATTTTGATATTACATACAGGCAATTTTATTTATTTGTATAGATGTATATTTAACTTTTTGTAACATGTCTATTTAGGTATGATTTCATTTTAAAATGTATATTGTATTATACATAATCGTATTTTTTTATGGGATAAGACAGCGAACAGGCATACGGGTCTCTTGATGTTAATGGACATCGGTGGCCTATAGACACCATAGATGTTGCAGGTGAACCGCTGCCCTGTGGTCGGGCTGTTTGAACTTATGTGCAAGTCTACCGGCTACCCTACCCTCCAGACCGGAACACGACAATGTCATTATGGCCGCAGGAATAGGTAAGGCGGTGGATCCTTACCCGGGCGAGTTGCTGCACAGCACTTTACCACCAGAGGTCATGTTGTTAGTGACCCAGTTAATCTATGCTCGCCTCTTACGAGCTGCCTAGAAAAAGGCAGGTCTATTCTACACAGAGAATCCAGAAACGGGGGAAAAGAACATTTTTTTTTACTTCCCTTTTTCTCTCCTCTTGGCGGTCTAACAGAATGACCACCATTAAATGTTGTAATTAGTTATCTCCCAATACAACATGAAATATCAACATTTTTCAAAAGTTGCAAAACACGGTTCATTCCATTTTTAATACACGTTTATTGCGTGTTTTAAAAGTTTCCTCTCTATGTTGTGAACAAATATGAAGCGTTGAAAGCCCTCCGGGTTTTATTTGTAATGCTGCTATTAACTTCGAGGGCTAAAACGCGCTTTTAGCTCGGATTTTTCGCTGAATAACAACGAGCGGTAAAACGGGTTTGTAATATCTATTGTTATGCATAATTTGGAGTTTTTGATACTAGCGAGTGACCGCGTCGTTGTGTGATATTTTATGTAAGAAGCTTCACAGTTTAAACTTATTGATTGAAACTTATTTGTACACTATATTCACAAATATATCACACTTAATCCTACTAATATTAAAACGTGAAAGTTTGTAACTATGTATACATAGTATATATATAGATATACTATGTATACATAGTCACAAACTTTCGCGTATGTTCTGGCTGTGTCATGCACATTTTATGTATAATAACATAACTAAATTTACGAATAAAATTACTAAACTTCTATATTTGTTGGTGACTTAATCCACGTAGAAATAACAAAATAGTATATGGCATTCTAAGGACAAAAAATAAGAAAAGTTTCAGGTTTTTTTTTATTGCTCGAAGTAATAAAATGCACTATTGTTTTTCTGCTTGATGGAGTCGGAAAAAATATTTGAACATGAACCATATCTATATTAAGCAACACGTATTAATTCACAGGTAAAATTAATATACCCTCAGATAAAGCTGTAGTTAATCGATAATGTAATGGTCTAAGATCCGAATATTTTTTTTTGATATTGAAAGGCAAACAAGCAGACGGATTTCCTGATGGTAAGAAATAAACGTCGCCTTCAGACACCAAAGGTGGAAATGGTGTGTTGCCCTGAGGCTGGGTAAGTCTCTTGCATGAGTAAGTTTACTGGCTAGCCTACCCTCCAAACCATGACACGTCAATGGCGAGCACTGACGCTATTGTGGCAGGAAAAGGTAAGGCGGTGGTACCAATCCGGGCGAGTCGTTGCAAGACTCTACCACCAAGTCTTCCACAAAATGTTGGTGACAATAGACCCTGTGCTCGCCTCTGACGAGATGCCTGGGTGAAAGGCAGTTGGTCTATTCTACAACGGAACTCGGTCCAACACGGGGGAAAAAAAGATTTTTTTATGGCAACCCATTTTTAATATATTCTCTAATATGCTAAATTTATTATAAAATAAGTTTTATTCTATTATCATCTTCTACTATAAACTGTAATATAAATTTCAAACGCTGCAGTGTAGAAGTCTTTATTGAATAGTTCCAACTTGTAAAGGTTGAGAGGACTTCCTGGGAAGTAATAAAATTAATCTAGTTGCAGACTTGCAGTCTCAAGTTAATGGGCGTTGAAAAGAAAACTTGTGAACGAGATAAGATTGAAATAAATTTATCAGAAACTGCAAGTCAGAGAATCTGATTAAAATAATTGCTGTCCGCGACTATGGTTATTGAGTTTATTTAGTCTCTGTAGTTATTTGTTTATACAAGCTTTTAACCCCTATTATTCCATTTAGGTGTCAGATTTTGAAAAATCCTTTCTTAAGATGCCTACATCATAAGAAAAATTTGCGCGTGGAATTTTAAATTAATAACCATAAAGATTTAACCTATGCCTTGATTTATCACTACTTAAACAAATATTTATTTTTATATTTACATTTTTAGTTTTGAATTTAGAAATATTAAAAAAAAACTATGTCAAAGCACTACATCGATTTCAATATTAAGCTATCTTAGGTATACCTACATACCTACTTTCTTAGGTATACAAAAAACTAAAAGATTGAATAAACTAAATTGAATGATTTATCAAGAATTTCATTAGCATATCTTGACTTAGTGGCAATGGGAGAACCTTGAAAAATGCAGCTTTTAAATAATAATTTTCAAAGTTGTTTTATAAATCATGAAAAATCGCTGCAAGCACTCAAAGGTATATTTATCGAATATAGCTACACAGTTTTACCTATCTTGTTTTTGACGGTGATTAAAAATTAGTAAATCCTACACTAATTTTTTTATGGTAAAGAGAGGCAAACAAGCCGACGGATTTCCTGAAGGTAAGAAATACACGTCGCCTATAGACACCAAAGGTGGAAATGGTGCGTTGCCAATCTGAGGCTAAGATGGTAAGCCTCTTACATGAGTAAGTTTCCCGGCTACCCTACCCTCCAAACCAGAACATGACAATGGCAAGTACTGACGCTATAGTGGCAGGAATAGGTAAGGCGGTGGTACCAATCCGGGCGAGACGTTGCAAGACTCTACCACCTATTTAATGTCACGGTGTTGGTGACAATAGACCCTGTGATCGCCTCTGACTAGTTGCCTGGGTGAAAGGCAGTAGTCCTATTTTACAACGGAGCTCAGACTAACACGGGGGACACGGGATTTACATTAGCAGAATTGAAACCTTAAAATATTTAGAGGATTTAGTTACAGCTAAGAACCCAACGAAAGTAATAAAGTTATACGTACTCATTAATATTCATAAACCAAGAATTTCTACAAGTTAATTACACTTATATAAACGTTGACATCACAGCCACCGTATTATTTACATAAAATCTAGATACAATAGTATTTTTGTGCACAACGAGCACTTCATAAACACGACCTTGTGTAGCTATATTAATATATTTGCATAAATATCACATCTTTTAGTTTCTGTGTGGGGTCATTGTGGGGAGGTAAATCTATTTGTTTAACGTGATTTGAGCATAAAATCATAGACTGGGAGCGCACCACCAGTATGTCTACTTTATCGAGTATCCAGATAAAACATAATCTAATATTTCAGTTCGATAGACTCTGTTTGTCCTGTAAGGATGCGAATAAAATATTATCATAATCTTATTTTTCTTATCACCATATCTCTAGTATTTGAGTAATAGTGTTCTAAATTGCAGGCTTAAACCCATAAACTTGACTTTGCCTGAAATTATCCCTATGTTGGTTCGGGTCCCCTGACTAAAATAGACCATCTGCTTCTCAGTTGAGGCTCGTAAAAGTTGAACATCGGTTAACTTGACCAGTTTACTTCCAACATGACCATTGGTGGTA
Organism: Lasaia peninsularis; assembly: GCA_018236625.1. Lineage (NCBI taxonomy): Eukaryota > Metazoa > Arthropoda > Insecta > Lepidoptera > Riodinidae > Lasaia > Lasaia peninsularis. Next base: position 3,087 of record DVZL01008367.1, on the reverse strand, counting down.
GAGTGCTATGCAGCAAATTTTAGTTTAAGCTTTACCTATTCCTATTTTAATGACATTGTCGTCTTTCAGTCCGGAGGGTAGGGTAGCCGGTAAACTTGCACACAAGATCTTACAGCCCGATTACAGAACAGCAACGCACCTAAAACATCTATGATGTCTATAGGCCACGGTTATCTCGTATCATTAAGAGACCCGTCTGTTTTTGTTGTCTATATCCCATGAAAAAAATAAAAAAATGCATTGAACATAATCTTTGTCATCACTACAAAGAATAAAATAAATCCACTTCCCATTCCTGTCTATCTCTATGTGTACTTAGATATTTTAAATTACCCAACGGATTTTGAAGCAACTTTTACAAAAAGATAGAGTGATTCGGGATGAAGACGAATATAACAAGCGGAACATACCCGTGCGAAGCCGGGGCGATTCGTTAGTAAGTTGGAATTATTGTCATAAACCTTTAGTGATATTTTTTCGATTGAAAAATTGCCATTTAAAACTACTACTTTCCTATCAATCTGTAACGCTGAATTTATGATCATGCTGTATTGTTTTTATTAATGTTTTATGTTTTAATTGTTTCTGTTTTTTACCGCTCTGTAGTTGAAAATTTTATATCTGAAATTTACATTTCGCTTTTCGTTACTAAGATTTGTGAAGTGTTATCGGTTGCATGTCAGATAAGTTGAAATTTAACTTGTGACGTTTTAAACGGAGGAAAATGTGAAAAGAAAAAGTAATTAGTAAACATTTTGTTTTTACCTTTTGAAAATAATTTTAATTGGTCGGAAAAAAGTAATTATTTAGATGTGAATAGTGCGGAAATGACGAATGTATTACCGAAAAAATATTGTTGGTGTCATGAACTGGAACGAAGAAGTAGAACTCAAACAGAACGTTAAAGAAGAAACCATGGATAATAAAGATGACCAGGACAAGGTAATAAGTGTATATTTACTTTTATGTACAAAATTATAATATATATTTTTGCCTTATTAGCCCTGGTAGGCAGTTCATAAGAAGCGATCATAGCTAAAATGGATCATTGCCAACTAGACTACTGATTGTAGAGAGCTGTGCAGTAATTTGCCCGAGAAGGAAACCAGCACCATACCTTTTACTGTATGTCGTAATATGGTGTAGTTGCGGTCTGGAGGGTAGGGTCGGTATATTTGTGAATTAGAACTAACACCTTGTCCACATGACGGCAACGCAGCTGTATGTGTGTTTTGGTATTTGACAAAACACACACAGATACGTTAAACTTACGACATCCTACTTTTTCTGTCGGACATTAAAAATACGGAACCGCGAGCGACAGGTAATTTACTTAAACCTAGTAATTACCAACTTTTAAAACTCAATTTATAAAATGTCTTATCTGCAGAGTATTAGCGCGGTTCAGTTATTTCCAGTGACCTTTTTGAACAATAACCGCTGGAATTCTTTGTTGCCAATGCTTCGTTGCGGATAAGCTTTGAAATGGTGCCCATTTGTTGAAGAAACTTGGCACCTCTGATGTTTTAGAGATCTTAATCAGTGTTGTTCCTTTATTTCTGTCGTTTGGACTTTGCCGCCTGCTACAGCTGTAGTTTTTTCGTAGACGATGAATTTTAGAAGTGGTTCGGGTATATTTAGCTACCAGTAGAACCTATTCGTGTCTTGAAGATTTTTTAGACAATTTATGTTAATGTTCATACTTAATTTCTTATTTAGAGTGGATAAGATTTAATTTCTATTTTTTTTTTAATTTTAAGGGCTGGAACTATAAATAATCTTCAATAAAAAGCTGTTATTATATTTTCGTCTCTTAAGATTTTTCGAATTATCTTCAGTGATAGCACTTTTACATTTTTATATAAAACAAATATTTTTATAGAATGTGGATTTATTACTAAGTTTCATCTCTTTTGCCAAGAGTTTCTTAAGTTGAAATCCAAATATGCAAACATAAATAATAAATTCTCGTGAACCTCACGGACAGACGGTGCTTTTTTTGTTAATAAATTATTTCTGACTTGGGAAACAAATTCCTTTTAGACAAATCAATGACGAATGGCGAATTGAATATGAAGGCGGTGATACTAATATAAATATAGCAGGTTCGACTTAATAATATACGAGTTTAAATAACTTTATTATTTCGATGATAATTTGTCATCCTCCAATGCAGAAGAGAATTGCTACCAATTGTAATATTTTTTTTTGTTTGAAAGCTAGCATCATGGTGCTTAGTTACAATATGAAAATAGGATCTGGTGTTTGAGGTCATCAGCTCAATTATTAGCTATAATATGAATATGCTTTTAGTACCTACCATTGAACTAGTGTAATGATTGATCTCGAAGACAGGAGAGTTAAACCTGCAATTCATACTAATTCTCGTAGAAATGCCTATTACCTGAGCAACTATCCCTTAATACTTATATCTATCTATTCTAAAATTTTTAATTACTATTTGTTTTTGTATTATCTTTGCTGCCTATAAACAGAATATGTTAGTATTTTTGCTGTACTATATATCGAGTTTTTAGTAAAAAGTAGATGGAGACAACATCGTCTCCATCTACTTTTTACTCAAAAAAAGACTAAATATGTTGCTGTCGAATTAATGTTACCATAAGGAATTTTTCGGTTTGTTTAGATTCCATTATTGTAGAAAAACAAATCCAAAACTGATACTGAGAACAGACGTTTACTGCTATTAATTTGTAAGCGAGATTTCTACAGACGTCTAATATATATATATATATCTCCGAAATATATGAATAGTAAGTAAAAAAAAGAGACAAAAAAGTTTTAGTCCTGTCAGACTAGTATGTGACATTTGTACAGATGTTTAGTCCATACCTCGGAGAAATGCGATTCATGTCAAATTGTCTAATAACATGAATAAAATGCGATTAACATTTTCAAGTTATGTCAAATTAGACAATTTGACATCACCAAAATGTTCTATCTCTTTCGTTTTTTGTCACATTGGGAAAAATGTACCTAAAATAAATTTAGTTAGTATGTAGAGGAATTACCACTACTAAAATGTTCCATCTTTTGATATTTCATTAAAAAAAAGTGTAAAACATT
>DVZL01008366.1:0-10285 GCA_018236625.1 Lasaia peninsularis | reverse complement strand
TGGGCAAGTAGGAAATCTAAAGTAGTTCTATTTAGTACAATAAGTGGTCTTATTAAATTGCCAGCGATCGACGGTTTCTAACATATTTAAGTTCCATTGAGTAGAAGTAGGCCTCAGCTATTCAATAATAGTAAGCATGCACTTTTTACAAGCTTGCACTTTGAATTGTATACACACTATTTCAGTATTTCTTAGTCTTATGCACTCCTATTTTTTTTGTCCGTAATTTAAACAATAAATTATCAATTATTTTTAATAAAAATCAAATATATAACGTGTAACATAATTAACACAAGAAACCGAAATGGTATGTTCAGAATCGTTTACTAAATCTATTTAAGTGGTTTTTAAAATATGTGTTAATTTTCACAAAAATGTGTGGAACATGATACGAATTATGGCCACCAATCCCGTAAATAAACTTAAATTTAGAAACAGGAACCTTTAAGTCAATAATATAAGACTGATAATTGAATAAAATGCAACGTCTATGACATGCGTTTATAATACGTAATTTTTAACAATATTTTATTCGTTTAATGTGAGACGCCAGCTGCATCAGCTGGTAGTCAATGCCCTGTGTGAGTGAGACAAACATGACTCAAGCGTGTTAAATTACTTACGTAGTTTTAGTGCATGCATTAGTATGTCCATGCATTTTGTATGTACTAAGACAATTTGTATACTTAAAAAAAATGTTTACGTGTTTAAAAATGACTTAAAATCTTTGCTATTACAAATATAGTTTTATATTGTACTGGTAGCTGCGGATTATTGCGCTCATTATGTTACACGTTGTAGCTTTGGGTCTGCACTCTCTAATAAGGTTCGAGGGGAAGAGGAACAACGAATGTATGTCCTTATGCTGAAACATTGTGTTAGGCACAAGAAGATTTTTTTCTATACATAGGTTTACAATAAGCCCACCAGCATCATTTACTCTCTTGTCACCATAAGGTCCAAGTACGGCCTCATAACCCAGGCGCCTCATCCCCATCCATCCATTCAAATTACCGTACAAAATCACTCTCTCATTTGCATCAACCACGTCCAGAACATCCTCCACAGAATCCCAAAAACTTTTCCAGGTCCGCAGCCGCAGAGGTGAAGAAACAAAATTAAAGAAGAAAATGTAAATTGTGTGTCCGGGGATGGATTTCTCGATTAGTCTCCGTCACACACAGTATATCCAGGCATCTCTCATTCATTACATCTACGCTCAACTCATTCATCTTCGCTTCCACCCCACCTGTCAAATTCCGTGTGCCTATTTGGCACTCCCCACTCGATCCACCCAATCGGATCTGACGTGATGAGTGACGGCCCCCATCGCCGTATCTGTCTGTCTCTAAAATAAATCGCCTATTTCAACTCTTTTTCTACGAACCTGTTTTGGTTCACTCGGTGATTTAGATTTTGATAAATTTTCCTGTTGCACAATTCTAAATACAGATTTTTCTGATAGTCCTGTAACTTCTGCTATGGTTTTTTTAAACGGTGTATTTTAATTGAGTCGAGTATATTTCCTAAAATCTTCGTAAACGTTAAAGATCATTTGCTTGCACTGTGTATTGATTTTATATCCGAAGACATTTCGACTCATCTTGAGAATGTAATCTCATGTATAAACCTCACAAGGCATTCGCAACTGTAAACTGTATAGTGAGCAAACTGAGACAAGACAAGAATGCGCCTGGCAGGCCCGCGCCTACCTCAGTCCCCTCTGTCGTCAAACTTTCGCGGCTCGCCCCCCTGTACCGCACGAGCGGGGACTCATTAAAGCGGCCTATCTATAAAATATAAGTATTATAAAAACTTGAGATGTTAAGTCCTTATCAAATTATGTTTTTCGGCAAACCTACCCTTATGACGAAAAAAGGTTGACCTTAGTAGTGTAACCACATGAGTAAGTATCCCTACAGAGTACAAGCTACATACAAGCGGTTCGCTGTAGGTATACGCACACATAGTGCAGCGATGTGTGCGTGAGCTCTCACCGATAGGTTCACCGACAGCCGCTGGGGTAAAAACTGGTTTGCGCCGGCTCAATTGCGGTACGAACGACAGGACTCAGGAGTGCTACGTATGCTTGGTCGAGATTGCACGTATTCGGTAACATTTAGGAAGTTCTCGAGTGTTTTTATTTGAATTAAAGTTGAGATTAATATTGAATACATATATTATAGTATATAATAATAATTAAATATGCTTAATACACATTTTATTATGCAAATACTATTTTTAAACTGCAACAGGAGTCAATCCTATGAGAATAGGTATAAGTTTTACACGTTGTTAGAGAGCTTACAGTCTGGAGGGATATTTAGTCATGTGGTGTAACTACGCTATGGCGACAAAAATAGATATGCATTTTTGGCAGCATGCTAAGCGGTTGAGTCTACCTCGTTAAAACTTTGACTTGAGATGAGCTAAATATTTGACGAATTATGTAATCAAATAAAACACTTCGTATGATATCAGACATTTATTTAATTATGTAACATTTTGAATAAAGTGCAATGTATATAATAAAATAATTGATAAACTTGCCAAGATATGTATAACAGTAGAACAAACTGTGTTACAACTAATTAAAATGGCTTAAATTTCCTTGTATACATTTATGTTTTTACAAACCTTGAGTGTTTTCAAGATCTCCCTCTGTAAAAAATATTATTAGCTGTTATCCACTGAGAGGAATAAAATAGCCTACATCTATTCATCTATTCTATCGTGCCCGTGAATTCGAAGGAATATTAAAACAGTGATAGATCATCACATTCCTAGCTTTAAAAGTTATTTATATAAATAAAGAAGTAATTCTGTTTGTTCGCGTGTAGGAGGAGTTGAGTTTGTCGAGCTGATGGTACTCAGTATGTACTGCAACACTGAGTGCCCCTTACGACCTCACATGAAGCTGCTAATTCAATAATTAATTAGTTTAACTAATGTTTACGCCCACGTCTACGACTACATCTATACCTAAGCTAAGTCAAAGGCCTAGGTTTGATTTCACGTTTATCGTAGTTCTCCTGCATGGTGTCATTAGAGTTAGGGCATAAACGTTTATGGAGCAATATTAGAATACATTTTTATTAATCAGATAGACAATTATGCCAGAGATGATGTGAAATTTAATAAAATACTTTTGTCGTTCATCGTAGGTAGAAAACTGAATTAAAACTTACGGTCCTGATCCAACTCATTATTGGTATCGACTGAAAATTAACAAAAAGATAATATTAAACCATAACTTATATTGTATATAAGTCCTGCAATTACAGGGAATCTGCAAAATGCATACATGATACGTATGTAGAGGAAACCCACTGAGTGCGTAGCTTGGGAGGATATTATATCACTTACGATGTACGTGATAAGATATGACTCAATATGCTAACTGCTAATGCTAGTTATAGTTCCCAGTTAGGTGTTAGGCCTGGTGTAAAAGTCTACCGGCTACCCTTTCCTCCGGATTGGAACACGACAGCGACATCATGGCGGTAGGAATAAGTAAGGTGTTGGTTCCCTGGCGAGTTGCTGCACAGCACTCTGCCACCAGTGGTCCTGTTGACAATGACCTCAATAACCTATGTTCGCCTCTTTACGAGCTGCCTTGTAGGGAGTCAGATGGTCTATTCTAATCAGGAGAATCAGACCAACTGGTAGAAACGTTTTGCTTAATTGTTTTTTATTATAATAACAATATTTTTTTAGGAGAGACTTAATAAACTTGTCTCTTTTGAGCACATTTCGCAGAAGGGAGAAGCAGGAACTATGATAATAGCAGTACAAATTAATAAATGCTTACTAATATTGTCGTCGCCTTTTACATCTGCAAAAAGCAAATTATATAATATTTAAAAATCTTTTTTAACCTTTTGTCTTACAATCCCACCCGGTCATGTTATATTTTGTCCGTCAAACTTTTTTTTCCTTCTCGTTCCTGAGCAATCGCAGATTCTATTTAGTTTCCATAAACAAATCAGACCAAGAGTCAAAGAAATACTACAGAAAGCTTATATCGAATAATGATCTTTGATTTTTGGTAGTAAGGGGAGTTCCCAATGACTGTCAATGGTCTGAAGACAAAAAAATACTGAAACGCGGCACATATAAAGAGTACTCTATGTTTTTGATGAGTAAATGTTTGCAATATAAAAATAATACCTTCTTACTACATTTTTGTTTAACCATCTATCTGTTGGTTCCGGTTAATCTCTGGAACGGCTGGACCGATATAATGAGTAACTTAAACTAGTTTTATTTTGCCTTGAAGTCTGGGTTAAATCGGTTCCCTTTTCCTAATTTAGAACTTGGAAGTGAACTCGGTACAGAATATTATTTTAATACGCTACTGGAGACGATAGAATATGTATTTTCATAGAATGTAATATATCACACATACTTCCATCCGCTGTTTTAGGGACCGGGCAAGATTTCCAAAAAAAAATTTGGTAACAAAACTGTATGCTAATTATTATTTTCCCATATTGACAACTGCGAAAAGTTCCATATAAATTTTCGCCCCTCTTTCAAGGGACTGGTCCCTTGATTTTCAAAGAAAAATAATTGCAAGATTTTTTTGTTTGTCACAGATAGACTCCATACTAATTTTTAGTTGTCTATAATCAAACTTCCACCCCCGTCCCACTTTAGAGAAGTGGAGGGTAAGAAACACACAAAAAAGAGCCTATGTCACTCAAGTATCACCCCTTAAAACATCATTTCAATTCGTCGCTCCGTTTTACCGTAGAAGACGGACAAACAGACAAACGAACAGATGCATGTCACTTATTTTTCGTGGCACCCCTGTTTTATTTTTCAAATTTGATGCAGGGGCAATCGCCTTTTTTTCGTCGTCGACAATGGTTACCAGCCAACCACGGGACTCGTTTTAAAACTTAATTAAAATTTCCAGAAGTAAAATAAAAATTAATTTCCTAGTCCTTGGCGCCAAAAAGTACTACAATCTCACTAAAATAATACACTATATTAAAAAAAGTAATTGAATTTGAAATAAAAATAATATAGCTTTCGTATAAAATTGATTTGAATTTCGAATTAAGCACCAATCCTGAAATAAATCTGAAAATTATTTTCTAAGATCTTCAGTGTCATGGGTAAAGGTATGTTATAATGGTAGATAATGATATGTCCACGTTAAAATTACTTACCGATACCGTTATTTTGAGCCGCAGCTGTAATAAAAATAAACAATGCATTTTTCTTTTAAAACTATCTATTTTTTTAATGATATTGGAAGGCATCAAGGATTTCCTGATGGTAAGAAATACACGTTGCATATAGACACCAAAGGTTAAAATGGTGTGTTGCCAACCTGAGGCTGGGATGGTAAATCTCCTTTCCAGTCTCAGTCTGGGAATAAGTTTACCGGCTACCCTACCCTCCAAACCAGAACATGACAACGGCGAGCACTGTTGCTATTGTGGCAGAAATAAGTAAGGCGGTGGTACCAATCTGGGCCAGTCGCTGCAAGACTTTATCATCTAGTCAATGTCACGGTATTGGTGACAATAGACCCTGTGCTCGCTTCTTACGAGCTGCCTGATTGGAAGGCAGTTGATCTATTCTACAACGGAACCCGGACCAACACGGGGTAAAATCAATATAAGGCTATATCAATTTATAAGGCTTAAACTTTTACACATTTTAGCAATAATTAGATATTGTTCCGTCTGATGTAATATTTATCTAAGAGCGTAATTCTGAAAAACAAATTAAAATAAAAACAAACATTAAATCTATATAATATTATAACAAAACACCTGTAGAATAATGAATTCTGTAAAATGAAGATATTTAAAAAAAAATAAGCCTAGTTTTCTCTTCTAACTCTTCTGATGGTTAAAGACAACCGCTGTCTATAGACACCATAGATTTTGTAGGTGCATCACTGTCCTGTGGCCGGGATCTTAGGCTACCCTACCCTCTGAACCGGAACACGACATTGTCGTTATGGTGGCAGGAATGGCTAGGGTGGTGGATCCCTATCTGCTCGAGTTCCTGCACAGCACTCTACCACCAGTGGTCTTGTTGGGAATGGCCTATTTAACCTATGCACGCCTCTTACGAGCTGCCTGGTAGGGAGATAGATGGTCTATTCTACCTAGGGAACCCGAACCATCACGAAGAAAAAAATTGTCGACAAACAGGCAACAAAACACATTTTTATTGTTTTTAGAATTCTTATCTGTCTGTCTGTAAAACAGAAGACATTCTGTCTAATTTACCATGACGAAATTTGCCTAGCAGGTAGTTTATGTTCCGAGGTAGGTATATTAAAATGTAGCCTACATTTTATACTAAATATTTAAGAGAGTTTCGCATAATTCTAAATTTGACAATTCATGAACGCGTACTCTGACTTTATTTATTGTTTTTAATTGAATAGAGCATAGATAATAGACTATGTTTAAATTATTTATTTGCCGAATATGTGTGTTTAAAAGTTGTTACAAAAACAAGTGTTTTTAATTATACCAACATATTATACCACAATGTGGTGTGCAAATACTTTAACACATAATTTATATTTATTTCTTAACTATATATTACATACTAATCATCTTGTTATTTATAAACATTAGTTTATACCCGACTTATTTTTATCATGTTTAACCATAAACTACCATCATTTCCAAACCTAGCCAGTCAGGACAAGAAACAGCGAAACAAACTCCCCGGCAACCATGACTTCTTTAATGAAATTTAAAATATATCAATATTAATTTGTTGTATTTATTACTTAATCTTATCATTAAAATATTCGTTTATGCTATAATAAGTTTTCTCTAACAGTTAGTCAAATATCTTCTTACGAAGTCTTTTAAGTGGAAGTGATTTAAGATTATCAGGAATATGGTTATATATTATATCAATAGACTTGCAATATATTATTTTTATAAATGTTAAGTTTTTGATGAGGCACATATAGCTTTTTACTAATAATATTTTTCTATCTCACTATTTTTAAAATGTGAAATACCTAGCATTTCGACATTTGTTTTAAACAAATAATTATGTTTTTTTACAAATACACATATGGCTAAGATACGAGTATATAAACAAGGTAAAGTTAAAATTTTGAGCGAACTAAAAAGTGGTTTACACGAAATGTATAGAAGCCGCGTAGGATCCCAGGTTCAATTTCCAGGTCGGGCAACTTTATCTTGAAAGTTTTCAGATTATTTGTAATCTGAGTAATCTGAGTAAGCATTACATTGCCCGGGGTTGGAATGTGCCCGAAGTGGCGATAGGCTTGCCACCTATCACATCATGGGCCCGAGTACCTTGGTTAATCGTGGGTGTTCTAGTATATCTATTGGACTTACGAGTCGTGGATATACTAGCACATCTCTGCCTATCCTTTCGCGATAATAGGCGTGAAGGTACTTTACCTTTTTGTAATTTATTTTAAATCGCAAAATTTGTAATTCAGAAATGACGGCCAGAATGTTGGCTCGCGCTATAAATGGTCCAAATGTCTATCTTAAGTTAAAACCCAAAATGTACAAATGATAGATCATCATAGAGTATGGGTCATCTTAGATCTTTGGCTATTTTTGTATATATACTGTTTACTGAAGGACAAACTTCTTTAGTAAACTGTACCCGGTACCGTTTTTTTTGCTTTAGAAATACTACCATAGGTTGTGCCTTAATAACGTAATTGCTACATTTTTATAGAGAACGCGGACAGAGTCGTGGGCAGCAGTTAGGTTACAATATTTACACACATAATATAATCAAACTTAGCATATTCACATATACTTACGAAACTGCAAGTGATTAGAGTTATTTAGAGTAAAAAATAAATTTATTAATTTAAGTACTTACCGGCGTTATTAATTGAACCTGAAAAATATATTTTACTAAGTACAATAAAAAATTAGGCAATTATAATATGTAAGCTGTTTTCTAAGTGGTCTATAGACACCATATACGAGACGGGTGCATAGATATCGTGTTTTGTAATCCCATAAGACCTAGAATTATCTAGATCATTTTTTTACCCTCCAGAAGCCCTAGGTTACAAATTTCAGCGAAATCGTCGAAATTGTTAGAGCCGTTTCCGAGATCTCGGGTATAAATATACATAGAAATAAGAAAGTATTCGATATATAAAACAAGCATAATCATGAAACTATAGTACTCACCGTTGCTGCCGGTATCATCGGCGTTGGAGAGTGCCAGTAAAACTGACAGCACCAAGAAGAATAGTACTGTAAAGACCTTCATTGTCACTTGAGCGAATGTTGCGTAACATGCCGTCTCAGTGGCCGCCGTCGCTTATATAGCAGGTTTCATCCAGGGTCGTGGCCACGTGGATCACGAGCCAATCCAAATATTAATGGTACATGGAAATCGTGGATTATAGACACACGCAACAATATAGCGCCTGTTTAGTAACCTACCTATAAAATACTGTTTATATGACACACGACATCATAAAATCGGATCATGTATATTTTTATCGATTTAAAATAATTTACATTTTTAACACTCTTTTAGTAGCTTAGGTTGTATCAGCGATCTATATATGTAATGGAATCCTTAAACATAATTTTCACTGACTCCCAAAAGTCGGATTAAGTTGAAACTTTGCATAGCAATGATTTAATGACATATCTACATATAAATATATTCATGTCAGACCCCTTGCAGAGAAGGCATCGAGGTATCGATAGGTAAGGTGGACCCCACCCGGGCGAGTTGCTACACAGCAATCTACCACCAGTGGTCTTGTTAGTAGTGAGCTAGTTAACCTATGACCGCCTCTTATGGACATCCTGGTAGGAAGGCAGTTGGTCTATCCTACAGAGGACCCGGAAATCTGTTGCCTTAATTCAAATTGAGAACATTTTATTCTGTAATCACTGTACCCGCGACTTTGTTCAAAATTTGGCCACAACCTGTTGGTAAAAGTTTTTTCTGTAAATCGCGTGGAAAAGTCCCCTCGCTATATTAACGAACGTTTTAACCGTGGTCACTTTTCGACTTTGTAGAGCAGTAAAATAGCATTTACCTACTCCTCGGGCTCCCTTAATAAAATTCGTAGTCGTTCCCTTTATAATACTAGGTGGTAGAGTCTTGGAACGAATCGCCTGGATTGGTACTACCGTCTTACCTATTCCTGCCACGTAGCGGCAATGCTTGCCATTGTCGCGTTCTGATTTGGAGGGTAGGGTAGCCGGTAGACTTACTCACGCAAGAGGCTTACCATCCCAGCCTCAGATTGGTAACGCACCATTTCCACCATTGGTGTCTATAAGCGACGTGTATTTCTTAGCATCAGGAAATGCGTCTGCTTGTTTGCCTTCCAATATCATGAAAAAAAGTTCAAGTTTACCTACACGTTCAAAAGTTTCAAGTAATGATAGATACCTACTTGGCACTCAATACTCTCCACCTACCCCGCAAGATAACTAGCGTAAGTAAGATATTGTATGTATGTTGTACCTAGTCTTGCCATAAATATTGTAACGTAGAAAAAATTGTTTTTTCTTAATTGCAAATAACTGTTATTACTTTTACAGTGTTTTAGTTTAATACATAAATATAAAATAAATAAAAATATAAAAAGCATATAGTCCTTTAAACGTTGAGGCCAATAGCAGTTATTAATAGAAGCACGCACTCTTTCTATGGGGAAATTCTTCACTGCCAATCATATGGATTGTTTTAGGGACTCCAATTATGGCGCTTAGAGCAAGCTGTACTCTCTGAAATGGACCATAAATCATAATCCAACGGATTAAGATCGGGACTAGAAGACGGCCAGTCTTCAGCTCTGAAAAAGTCCGAAACGTTCGCTTCCAACCAAAACTGCGTGAACTTTATGACCCGGCACCGAGTCTTACTGGAAGGACCATATTGGTTATTGAACGTAGTGTTGTTAGGGGGTCTAACTACCTTCTCAAGAATAGCATCTTAATACATTTGTGCCGAAGTTTTAAAACCTTTTTCACAAAAAAATATGGCTCAGTCACTCCTTTAAACACCGAACCATCACTGAAGTCGGATAATGCCCACGTTGTACTCTGTTGATTAATTGGGAAGCTTCTTTAGAGCTTTGTAAAAAAAATGTGTTTGGGCGTATCAAACTAGGTTTGGTTCTTGATAAGTTTATAATTATGTAGTACATACATATTGAACACAGAGCATCAGAATCACCACCTCGCGGACTCTACTAGAGACGTTGTTGATGTCATTTTCTATACAAATCAAGGGTGTCAGTGGGCGTCACCGTTTCGCATGCGTA
>DVZL01008365.1:0-10286 GCA_018236625.1 Lasaia peninsularis | reverse complement strand
AATAAAAAATAAAATACGACAGACAAGGCAGCATGGCCAAAGGTCTTAGCCTGTTCGATAAGGACGAAAGGAGGGAAAAAAAAAAAATGAAGGGTCTCACTCTTACGCGTATAAGTTAGAAGTTGATTTAATTTTGATAATATTATTATTAATAATAATACGTTTAAAATAGAATGGCTGGTTTAAAGCATTGTTCATTTGACGGATGTTTGTCAAAACAAAAGGACGAGGGATTATCTTTTTTTTCATTGCCTGCAGATGAAAATAGGTAGGTAAGTTCAAATTTATTTGAATACATACCTTCACATTACCACAGAATATCATACTGACTCTGATTAGTTACTTTGTTGATACTAACAATATAGACTCGTGTCTGAATTAGGTATTTGATTTTTTATAATTACGAGAGCAACTTGCTAATGTGACTTTGTTGAGATATTTTAACGATTTTGGTGTCAAATGAAAGGTCTTGGACTAAAACTATTTATCCGTTTGAATCATGTAAAACAATCCATAAGTTTAGGAGATTAGAAGAATTAAAAATAGTAAAAATGTAAACAAACCAGAACTTTAATATTTTTGTTCCAAGAACTTTTTAATTGTAGCATATTGTTAGATAACGAATGAGAATTGTTTATCCCATTTTAAGAGCCAAATTTTGTAGACATTAGATGATAAAAATAATTTACTTAGGTTCTTTCGAAACTGTATAATATCCAAAATTTAGTTGCACTTTATTTATCTGACTTGAGTTCTACTTAGTCGATACATATTATACATTATAATGACATTTATGTACATACCAGCTGCTATGCCCGCGACTTCGTCTGCGTTTTTATTAATTATTTTATTTTATATGTTTCTAAAATAAAAGTAGCTTAAGCTGTTTCTTATTGAATTAGCTGTCTGCCAATGAAAGTTCCGTCAAAATGGGTCCAGTTGTTTCTGAGATTAACGGATACAAACAAACAGACAGACAAAAATTCTAATAAATATTGTTTTGGAATAATATGTACCTTGTAAATATACTTAGGTATACATTTAGCAGAAATTGGTTATTTTAATTTTACATACAGACACAGAAAATAACTCATCTATCTAAGCTATTTCTAACTAAGCTATCACAAATATCATACCTACGTGGCTGCACAGAGTGGGCGCGCTCATGTGTTCGAAATTGAAAATTGATACCTATGAGCCAGCGTACACCCCATTTAGAGCTTAGATTGAAAATTGACATTTTTCAAAAAATAACTAGGTTTTCATCGCTGGTAGTAATACAAAAATGTAGTTTCTATTTACTCTAAAACAAAATATAATATAATATAATAATTTGTTTCTATAGAACAAAAGTAAGTCATTGCAGAAGAAAAAGTAGCTGAACTGGAATTTTGCTATACTTTATTTTGCCATAATATAAAATAAAATAATATAGGTAAGTATACTTTTTCCTCTAAAATAAATTACCTGTTGTCTTTTTATATTTTAGACGCAAGCAATGGTTGGAAATCATAAACAGGCCTGACCTTGACAAAGCAGACTTAAAATTCAAAAGTTACGTGGTCTGTTCTAAACATTTTGATAAATCTTCAGTCATCTTCACACCCAAACTGAAGTCAGATGCAATCCCTACGCGATTTACACAGCAACTTAAGACATGTGACCAAGCTACACAAACTGAAGATTCTTTCATACGTATATTATCGTCAAAACTTATTCAAAAGGCTGACAAACAGGAACTCAGTGTGAAAGTGCTCAAAATGGAATGGCTCTTTCTTAAAACACACCCCAAAAAAGAAAACTAAGTAAATGTTTAAATGAATTGCATTTCAAAAAGAGAAAGCTTCAGTATAAATTGAACAATGTTACAAGAAAATTTCAATCAAAAAAGTCTGAAGAATTTCAAGGTATTTAATTTGAAACTGAAGATGAAGTTACAGAAAGATTTCGTAAACTGATTGAATGGCAAATCAGAATGAACAAATATCCAAAGGGAAACAGATACGACACCGAATTTAAGTTATTTGCACTAAATTTACATTTTTCCAGCCCACAAACGTATCCATTTTTGCAAACATTCCTACGTTTGCCTAGTGAAACTATGTTAAATAGATTTAAATGATTATCCCTCCATAGTTTAATGATCGTGTATTACATTTTCTGTCCGTTAAACTAAAATCGTTATTAAAACATGCAAAATACTGTACAATATCTATGGAAGAAATGGTTCTTAAGTGTCATTTTCATTATGATACGGGATAAAATTATTGGCCTACATAACATTAATGGAGAAGTGAGCGATGAAATTGCTTCACATGCGTTTTAATGCTTCTCGGAATTTATGTTAACTGGAAGCAACCTATAGCCTATTCCTTCCTGACTAATGCAAAGTATTATAAAGATTTAGAAACTTGGATAGATGTCTGGGCTATAATCTTTGATCAAGGCTCCAATTTCGATAAATATGCTAAAGAAATTAAAGTTAAGGCAGAAAACCATATTATTTTATAAACGGTAAAAAAATTTACTATATTTTTGATGTTCTGCATATAATTAAATGCGTACGTCATAACTTACTTGTCAACGATTTTAAAATTAATGATAAAGTAATTTCGTGGAAGCATGGGAAGTCTTTATATTCTCAGCAGAAAGAAAAAAGTCTGAAAATGATTCCTCGTGTATCGGAAAAACATTTACATCCATATTACTTCCAAAAAATGTGCGTTAAATTTGCTGCTCAAATATTTATCTTCACTGTGTATGCAGCTCTCAACACATTAATTTTTGCTAAACTTTTACCCGAAAATGCTAGAGCTACAGCTGATTTTATTGAGCAGATGAACAATCT
Source organism: Lasaia peninsularis (assembly GCA_018236625.1). Lineage (NCBI taxonomy): Eukaryota > Metazoa > Arthropoda > Insecta > Lepidoptera > Riodinidae > Lasaia > Lasaia peninsularis. The sequence goes on along the minus strand of DVZL01008365.1, from coordinate 7,438 downwards.
ATTTAATGTTTTAAACTCAAGTACAGTACGATCAAAATCCAAATACAAAAATTCCTTCTCATTCAAAAGGTATCAGGTATATGCATTAAAAAATGTTCTGAAAACATTTGAAAACTTGATTGCAGTTAATCCACGTAATGGAAAGAACAATACAAACCGAATAAAAACGTTTAAAACCAACCGACCTAAAAAGGTTTTTTAAAGTCTGTATACCAGACAATTGAATAAACATTGTCTTGAAAATTTCTTTGATGCGTTTAGACAGCAAAGGGGAAACTGTAGAGATCCTACACCCATCTAATTCCAGAGGTCTTTCTCAAAGTTATTTCTTTGTAACATGCTAAAGAATTCACGGGACAGTAACTGCCAAGAAGATATATGTGACTTGCTGCAAAAGGGAACCACTTTTTATGTACGACCAAGTCAGATAGAAACTTAAAATTCTGACATCTTCGGTAGCTTTAAATGGCGATACTGATTATCGTTTTGATTTGCCCACAGAAATAGCTTTAAATTATGTTTCAAGATATTTACGTTGTAAGTGTACAAAAAAACACTGTTGCCCAAAACTCACCAGTCAATTGAAGAAAATACCTCTACAATGTTTACCCATTTTAAAGCATACAATAAAAATGCTTCTTTTTACAGTGGGTCAAAAGTACCACCAGATAATTACATTAAAAACTTAGAAACCACTTTTTTGGAAAGATTTAAATCTAACCTGATGGAACAGCCGGGGAGCAAATTATATGAACTATTAAATAGTGTAGAATTTAATTTGCCCTGCCCATGCTTTCCAAAAGATTGTTTACTGAAATTATTTGTTAGATTGAGAATTTTTGCAACTCTAAGATTCAATAATAGGGATTTTAGAGAAGGGAAGAAACAAATTACTCATTTTATTAAGTTAAAGCACATGTAAATTTATATTGTACACATCAACCTACGTTATTTGCGTATTACGACGTTTTAAGTTGAACTTTGATAAATAATTTGTTTGCGACTGTATTCTAAAATAGCATCTGGATGACCAAGCTTCACTCTGTGGTTTTTTTAATTATATTTACATATAACTATGCAAACTACCTACTGATGAAATATAAATAAGCAGTAACCAGGCAACCACTGTTATTTTGCAATCATTATTATAATGAATAAAAATATCTTAGCAACCAAACTTTACTAAGCCTATCTCTATTATATATAATCTATCTCTATAATAATATATCTATAATATGTCATATTGGCAGTATACAATGAATTTTTTACTTTTTATTTTACTGTTTTCTACAGTCTATGTGTATTCAAACAATAAAATATTTGCATATTTTTCTGCTACCTGTATCTTCCAAAAAACTTATAATTTCCTGCAATAACGAGCGAGTACCTATAATATAACATTAGTCGCTTATACTTGTGAATTAAAATATAAAAAAGAATTTCTATGTAAGTACTTCAAAGCTTATTTTTATTTCAATGAGTAAATATCTACCTACTTATGTATTTCTAAACGTAAATTATACATATTTATATCGACGTTTTTAGGCATTTAAAAAAAAGCTAAAAGTGCGATCGATGTATGTTTTCTGTATATTTGATACTAGCTCCCAGAATTTGCACGAATAGTTCGTAGCACAGAGATAGTACGAATAGTTCGTAGGTAGTTGACATAATTCATGAAGGTGAAGCTAGCCCTTCTCCAGAGCAGCAACAAAGCGGCTCGCGTTCATAGTAAATGAAATTTGTAATTATTATTTTTTGTATATTTTGAGGTTCCATGATGAAGGGTTATATAGCCTGTATAGTTTTGTAATGCGAATACTCTAATTATACACCCACATTGTTTATTTATGTATTTTACTACAATGCAACATATCCCAAGAGCTTCAATATTTATTTTTTAATTTTTTCTATCTACTGAGGAACGATACAGAATTGACCCCAATTTTTCATATCCGGCGGGGTAGGGCCGTGATGAAAATGGTCTGAATATATGCCTACATTGTTTATCTATATTTATATGCATTTGAACGCGGCACAAGACTCGAAATACGATGATACGATTTTTTTTCTGAAATTTTGCTATAAAATTGTCTTTTTCATAGAAATCACACTTTATTTTCGGGTGTAACTTAACTGAAATACACTGAAAACTATACAGGCTATATAACCCTTCATCATGGAACCTCAAAATATACAAAAAAATAATAATTACAAATTTCACTTAGTATGAACGCGAGCCGCTTTATTGCTGCCCTGGAGAGGCTGATTCGCGAGGGGCTAGCTTCACCTTCCTCATAATTCAATACAAATAAACAAACAATCAAATCTTTCCTTTTTATAATATTAGTATAAATAGCATAAGATATTATTCAATTGTTGCATCCTATTTAATCATTAGAAAGACAATCTAGTTTGCTTAAAAATATGGATATGATGGTGATGAAAACTATAACACACGTACTTTGACACAAAAATATTTATTGAAATACTAATTTTAACATTATACAAAACAATACATTAGTGTTGTAGATTATGATTTATTAATTATTTACCTATAAAGCTTTGGACTTTCATAACATATATATTTTTTATTATATACAAAGACAAATCACAGTATTTTAGTATATAATTTAAATGCTGCTCGAAGATCGTTGCAAGCGTTTAAATTATACAGGCTGACTCCAATTCAGTTAACACAAGTCAAATCTCTGAATTTTTTAACGGAATTAAAAATTTTAATCTTACAATAATTACAGCTAAATTCATATTAATGAGGTTGTTTCTGTTATTTATGTGCCGGATATACGGATCCATATCCGCTGATATTCGATGGAGAAGAAGTATCCGTATCCATTACCTCTATAGCGGATCTTTTCCGTTACTAATTTTAAATATACGTATATAAATTCTATAGATAGATTAGGCAACAGTAAAGAACTACGAGTTAACAATTAAAAAGCATAAACGTTATCTATGCTTACAAAATATATCACATTACTAGAAAGGAAAAGAAAAAAAATCGGGTGTGGCTGTGTCGGTATACACGGCCGTCGGTTTTAAAGTGAAACGTCTATATTAACGTCGCTCTTAGTGTTAAAGATTGAAAGAAATGCAAATGCCCCGATGCAAATTCTAGGTCTTAGCAGCGAGCTGACTATATACGCTAAATATTGACGAAGAATCGTTTTGTAGTTACTAAGGTCAGACGATATAGACCAATTCGTTACGGTCCTGTTTTCTGACATGGTACCCGATGTATAGTATCGATTTAAAGACGTTTCACGTCAAAACAAAAGACACCCATAATGCAAGCTGATATAATGTTCTGTCTGTCTGTCACCTACGCGAAGTTTCAAGCGCCATATATCATTTCTAGTTCACATGCGCCGATATCTATTGGGTAAAAAAGTTAAGATCCGGGTCTGTATCCGCGAATATAAATTGTTAACGATCGGGCACATCATTAGTCGCTATATTGAAAAAGTAACGAGAAAGGGAAAATAAAAAATGATTTAACATATTTATAAATATTAGCCATAAATGAATATATTAAAAAAATAAAATAAAATACATATAAAAACACTTATTCCAAATGTTACACTTTCTTAAAAAAATTAAATTATGTTATTTTTATCAAAATTTTGTGTATTGTTAAAAACTTCGAAATATAACAATAAAAATTTTATGAAAAAACTGACATTGAACAATGTCTTAAACGAATAAGCAAACCAACGCACACGCCACGCGTTATTTACACACTAGTGGTCCTAATACATTCTAAAAAAATTCGAGGTCCTAACAATTCGGCAAATATTATTTCCCTAAAAGGAGTTTTAAATTTTAGTATTAATCCTCGTATAGGATACACTTTGTTTAGAATATTTGGTAAATAATTTATTATATTTTTGTGTATTTCTAAAAGTAAAAACTAAAGTAAACAAATATGAAATACTTAATATTTCCAATTTGATTTTAGCTTCCACCAGTAGGGAATATGTCTGCCGTTTTTATTATCACTTACAACTTATATTTAACATAAATACAAATAATACTTTGTTTATAAAAAAAATAGATTCAAGAACAAACCAAGGTTAAACTGCTGGGGCTTCCCAGGAGATATGGTTGGGCTTTTATTCTTTTCAATAGAAAAAGTTCTCAATTAATTAAAAATATTAACTAAACGCACATAAAACCGAAGTTTCTTAATGTTAATGTTGTGACAATAATCACCAATCATTGGGAATGTAAAAAAAAGATTATTCAAAGACTTTTTCAATAAATTCAGTCAGAAACTGTTTTTTTAATGCTATAAAGTGAAATATAACAAAAAAAGTGATTTCGATATTGGACACAAACACAATATACCAGGCAACCCAATAAACTCATCAGAATATGTTACCCTCCCATTTACCCGGGAGTCGGACACTGACTACGCTTGAGCGCAGAGGCGATATAAACTATTCTAATTTACCACTCAAATGCTTTAACTATACTAAACTATCAAGCACATTCCCTATTCCCTACAATTTATGTGGTCCGACCGCTTTCATTAAGTCTAAAACAACCAGCTTGTCGCTTAATCCATCTCCAACGACATAAAAGAAAGGATGAAATCATGAAGCTAAAGGTACTATTTAAAAAACATTCCTAACAATGCGTAGGCTGTTGCCAACACTCAGGACTTGGAATATTTCACCGATGTGCACCAAACACTTTGGTTAAGGAGTGGAATTTGCCCGCGAGCATGTTTCGGGAACAACATGACTGGCTATCCTTAAGGCTACAGTAAATAGTTTGTTTCTAGGTTTCTCACGTCATGTGAGATGAACTATTCTAAAAAAAATAACATAGATCTGTCTCCGAGTAAGTAGTATTGCTAGGTAAAAAGTTGGCCAGTTTAGAAACTGGCAACCTTTTATTTCTGTCATTTTTGTGATGTTGCCAAAGTTAAGGCAAGTCGGCCTCGTGAGAGTGAGATAGTGGGCCCTATGAGAATGAGATAGATATTAAATAATGCGGACAGGTTTTGAAATTGTTAAACTTTTATCCTCCTGTACCTTTATGTTCATAGTTGTACTTGACAATAAAAGTAGTTTGTGACGTCACGTTACTATCAGCTGTAGAGATCACATCCAATTTTTGCATTACAAAATTGTATTATATAATAAACGGTTAATTTGATAAGAGATATCAAGTTTAAACAAAGTATTAAATTGTAATGATAGCAATTAGAATTCTTAAGAAATCTGTTGTTAGGCAAAAAGCTTAAGTTTAGGCAAGTTAGCAAAAAGAAATCTGTAGTTCGTTTTTTTAATGTTGTTTTTTAGTTGTATGAAAATGAATGAAAAAACATTATTTTTGAACATCCTAACAGTTCTCTCGCCCACAGCCCCCACAATACTAAGTGAAATTAAAACGTCGAATTATATGTACATAAATCACAATAAAGAAAGCTTATTCTTGCTTATTAATAGTGTACCAATGTAAAAAACGCAACCAATTCACATAAAATTAAGAGCTTTTTAACCTACAGGTTTATTTAAATATCCTATTCAGATGAAAGTATGAAATATGCTTTTCAATTCAAGCTCTCATGGAATCTGCCAATTTAAAGACATTTTTTGGAATGTTTACAACATTGTGATGATACGCTTTGGACGCAGTACTGACAACAATAAGATATATTACAAGTAAAGGAGATGGATTAGTAATACTAATTGTAAATTAAATACCTGACAAAAGAATGAATAAATTACAACAAATTTGACAGCTGTCAAAAACAAGAAAACTTTATTTCAGCGGCCGGATATGGCGTGGATCAAATGGAAATCGTATTCCTTTCCATCTATTATAAAGAAAGGTTAACTTAAAAATACAATACCATTATTCAACTAAGGAGTAATACATAACTAATAACTACAGTGATTTCCTTCACAAAACATATTTTACATAGATCACATTTCTATCAGTAAAAATATAGTAGGACAACTTTATACAGACGTAAAGTGTACCACTTACAACATAAATGCATCTGGCAAGTGCAACTTGTATGTGTATTTGTTACACAGATATTAAACATGCACACATGGGAAATACACAAGCTTTGAGTGTATAAAGACGACCTACTATCAATATACATATTACTGATTCATATGTGAGATTGTTTTAATCCTCTAATGTTACATTTTTGAAGAGATAAGACATGGACTCTTTATTATGAATGCGTCTAATGGCTTCACTTAGAAGTACTGATATGTCAATGGTTTTGATTTTGTTACATTGCATTTTCTGTAGTTCATGCGGAACTGTATTGGTGACCACTACTTCGTCTATGGGAGAGTCTTCAATAAGACGTGGTGCGTCCGAGGATAAAAGTCCGTGTGTTGCTAACACATATATCTTGTAGGCTCCACATTCTTTGAGTACTTCTGCAGCAGCAACAAACGATTGGACATCATCTATCATGTCATCCTGAAAATTTAAAATTTGGATTTTAGTAACTTAAATACTGTAATTATTTTATGGAGATTTATAGCTTCGTACTGCCCGCACTTAGAGGTCTAAAAAATAGATAACAATTAACAACCAATTCTTAAACCCTAAAATGTGTGTATGTTTCATCACAATCAGTTTCGCTATTTCGGAACGGTACGGTAACTAATATTGTAACAGGAATTTTTGATATATGTAAAGATCTACTTGAATTTTCTTTATATTCAAGAATGCTCCAAATTCATCAACCACAAAACGGTATGGCTGCCGCCTGGTAAGACCGTTAGCTGCGAAGGGTCCTGGATTCAATTTTCAGGTCTGGCAACACCTCTTAAATGTTTTCCAGATTATTCTGAGTAAGCAATACATTGCCCGGGATTGGCATGTTCTAGTATATCCACTGGACTTACAAGTTGTGTATATACTAGGACACCTCTGCCTACCTCTTAGGGGATAATAGGCGTGAAGGTACTTTTTATAGTCACGCCCTTATCCCGAAGGGGTAGGTAGAGGTACATACTCATGCTCACAGCATTGGCCAATGATATCAAGTTTTATGATCAAACAGGTGGCAAGTTTGCTAACATATCGGGTACAAATCTGATCCCAGGGAATTTGGCCTACAATCACAGGAAGCAAACCTCAGTTTGATTGGATAATGGAATAATTTAAGATACATACCACCATAATAGCGATTCTACCGCCAACATCTCCTACAACATTAATAGGGGGTTTTTCTTTGGCTGGATGTACCGGCACTCCTACTGACACATCCATAGTACGAGACCTGTCCACACTAAAAAAGTAAGTAAGTAAGTATTCAGGACAAATTCCACAAATTGATCTAACCCTAAAGTAAGCAAATTATATGCTTGTGTTATGGGTGTTAGACAATGATACTAATACATAGAAATACTTAAATAGATACAAGAATAAATTTAAT
>DVZL01008364.1:0-10286 GCA_018236625.1 Lasaia peninsularis | reverse complement strand
ATATTACGATTTCTGCTACACGGCCCGTTAGGAAGTGGGTGTCACTAAGGTAGGTTTTTTGCAGCGGTAACCGATATCCACGCGGGCGAAGCCGCGGGCGTTCGCTAGTTATTAATAAAATAATTCTTTAAAAGTAGTATTTTTGAAATTCCCTCGCAAATTTCGAAAACGCACCGCCAGGACGTGACGTCACGGTCCAATGTCAACGTTATGTCAATTGATATCCTTATTTCTTGCATCTTTGGGCATAATATGAAAATTTTCACTCATAGGGACAATACAATATTTATAATAATTAATTAACTTACGGGCCTGTTTCATCAAGTCTGAGTAAAGTATTAATTAACTACTCATTGATTAATACTCCTTGACGGATAAAACTATCAAGTAAATTAGTTCCATTTTTCGTTATTCAAACTTTGTGAAATTGATTGCTGCATTTACTCATAAGTTTACTGAGCGATTAGCTTGCTCGTAACTTTACTCAAACGTGGTGAAAGAGGCCCTAAGTGTAATAACACTTCATTGAATTTCTCTTCATTGACAAATTATTGTTCTCACTTCTCAGTGGACGGTGACGTCACAAATAAGCGCGCTAAAATGGCGGTGTTTTTAATGGTGAAAATGATGATAGTTTGGATAATTTTTTAGCTTATTTATTACTATTTTGCAAGTATTATATTTCTTAAGTTATATAATTACTTTAAGTATTGTTTAAAAATCATGCATATTCCTTATTGCCGAAATATATACAATACCAATACTTGAGTCTTAGAATAGCTGCTAATAAAAAACTCAACTTGAGCACGAAGAGTTCCGTAACAATATCTATAAAAAACTGAAAAGGTATTATTTGTTGTATGAGAAATACTTTATACATTTATTATATTATGTTTTCAGTATTTGTCGATTATAACTGTCGCATAATAATTTGAGCTTTCTGGCTATCACGGTTCATGAGAGAAAGGACAGTAATAGGGTTCCGTTTTTTACCCTTTAGGTACGGAATTACGCGACATCGATATTATCTATGCTAAACTGTTTAAAAACATTATGTAAAGTATTTCTATCTTCAATTCAAATTTAAGTAGTGCTTATGGAACAAAGTAATAAATATGAGACGGACTGTACGGCGGAATTATGAAAACAATACGAAATGGAAACAGTTCGCTAATTGGCCCCCTTGTTCCCCTGTTTATATTACCCTAATTCAGCGTGATGGTAATTGGAAATGTAGGTATTTTCAAATGATTAAATGACAATTATATAAAGAACGTAAAGGAAACATGGATTTGGGCCCGAAGACGTTTTTATAGGAACAGTGACATGGCTGACAAAAATTTTACGTTAATAATTTTAAGGTTTCAATTCTGAATTCCTTACTCTGTTGGAACTTGCTAATTAGATAATTCCACTTAGAAGAATTTGTTGTCTAAAAACGACAATATATTCCACGATTTACACATACAACTTAATTCATATTTATTTTGAAGTAAATATTCTGTGAACATATTAAAACTCTATTGGCGTAAATCAAATTTATGTACTCCATGATTAGCTTTGGTAGCTTTATCATGGAGTACACAAAAATGTACTGCTATTTATAAAGAGGTATTTATTTTGTACAAATATTTTAACCCCAAGAAAAAGTTTGAAATTTGAATTTTGAACGTTTAAATTCAAATATCGAAGAAAATTATTTTTTTTTCTATTTCAGCCATGAGGCCGAAGTTATCAGGAGATTACATGTGACTGAGGCATTTCTTATTTTGTAACAATTCTACTTATACATACAGAGCTCCTCTAATACAATCAATTTCTAGTTTCTAGTGACCTATATGTTCAAAGATCCCCGTACCGGGTTTCAACTTGTAATGGTCATTTGACAATTTATGGTGAGAGATGTTTTGGCTGTAATTTCTGAACTACAAAACTTATAAGTAAGAAAAAAATACGAGATAGTCTGAAAACTATGTTATATCTGACAATAAATAAAATCAGACTTCGCTTTCGTGAATTATCGCCAATTTTAGATTTTTACTTTATCCTTTTTTCCACAGAAACCTATTGAGTAAACTTAATAAAAAGTAGTCTACAATCAACCTCAGAATATCCCATGAGACAAATTTTATCATGATTGGTTCAGTAGTTTTAGCGTTAATCGCGGCCAGTAGTTTGTTAGGCAACTATTTTTTCAAAATATCTGTGTACAGAATTGGTTCTTCTACAGTATTATTATATGAACAGAATTATATATCTATCCGAAGTGTTTACCTGCAGCCCATAGAGGCTTTTAAAGCTTACATCTTTAAATAAATATACCTAATTTCTGTCTGAATGACGTCTCGTTGACAGCTCCTGTGTAGAAACTCCCTGTAAAAATCCTTTTAATCTTTTATACTGTATCAATGTATGGATTTTTTCATTTCCATATTCGGGTCCCGGCGGGCCTCAGAAGCGTAGAAAATGGAACTTCTGTTAGCGTTATTATGTTTTACAAAAAAGTAACGCGCCCCATTGGGGACTCGCGTTGAATTATTTGAATGAGTTTTGTTTTTAGATAAAATATTACGTATTTTATTTCGGCATTTGTTTTTTAAGCTTTTATTATGAGTTATGGGTCAAATATGGCCTCACTGGTGGTATGTACTATCTATACGAATGAATAAAATTGATGTGTCTATTAAATTAAAGTTACCATTTTTATTAATGAACTAGCGACCCGCCCCGGCTTCGCACAGGTATACTATACATGTTATATACATAAAAAACCTTTCTCTTGAATCACTCCGTCTATTAAAAAAAACTTGCTTAGTTTCAAAGATTTGAGCATACATAGCGACTGACAGATAAAGTGACTTCGTTTTATAACATGTAGTGATATATACCCACGTGTATTTTAAAATACCTTTTTTTTGTTTTGTCGGTTAGTTTGTTCTGTCTAATCTCTGGAAAGGCTTAACCAATTTCGATAGGACTTTCACAGATGCTGATCTAATAAGTATTATTGGTACATGACCGGGTACGAATTTAGGCTACCCTCACGGATTGCAGTTTTTTTAAATAAAAAGGTTATATTTAATGTTGTTTAGTTATATATATTTATACATTCATACTAATATTATAAAGGCGAAAGTAACTATGTCTGTCTGTCTGCCTGTTACGCTTTCACGCATAAACCAGAAAAGGCAAAAGAGTAGGATATGTTCTGAGGTAGGTTATAAGCTACTTTTTATTCCGTTTACTCAAGAGGGCTCCGTATAAAAGCGGGAAAAATCTAAATTTGCCTATTATTCAGGTTTTTTTGAATAGAACGAAATATAAATTTATTTGCTATAGATTTTGCACTGTCTGTACATTGAAATTTAAAAAAATATAATGCGCGGACTTTGTATACGCAAGAAAACCCAAACCAATGTTTTTTTACTTTGTCTGTTTCTTTGTCTGTCTGTATGTTTGTGCGCGCTAATCTCAGGAACGGCTTAACCGATTTGGATCCAGTTTTTATTAATATGTTGCCTTCACTTAACATTCAGTATTTATTTAATTTAAATCGGTTAACAAATACGCGGAGTACTGGGCAACAGTTAGTCTATACAAATAAATAAAATTGGAGTGTCTGTATGTAATATCAAAATAACCATTTTATAGCTAAATGCATAATTGTTATGTTTTTACAAGGTACATATACCAAAGCAACATTTTTTAGAATTTCTGTCTATCTGTCTGTCTATCCGTTTGACCGCGATTTAAAAATGCACAGCGCCATCTATTTTCAGATTTGGTACTAAATTATTATTTATAATTAAGGCCGAGTCAATTCAGAGACGTGATGTAAAAATACACATCGCCTACTATTTTGTCTGTCTGTCGGTTTTTACCCGCTAATCTCTGTCACGGCTGGACGGATTTTGATGGGACTTTCATTGGCAGACAGTTAATTTAATAAAGAACGGCTTAGGTTATTTTTATTTTAGAATTTTATTTTCTATAAGAAGTTTAAAAGTCGCGAGCACAGCTGAACTTAATAAAAGTAGACATCCCATCTCAATATGATATTTAAGCTTCAAAGACAGTTTTGATAATAATAAAAATTCAGTTTACATTATAGAAATCAAAGATATTGAGTGATTAAAGAAGCCTCAACAGAGGCAGCGGTTCTACAACTTGGTGAATACAAATGAGTTCATTAAATAACTCCGATCCGAACACCTCACTGCTGAATAATTTGCACCAGTCTGAGATCGCGTCACAAATGCTAATCGAAATTAGAATAAGATTTAATTGTTCGATTTTAATAAACATATACATATTTCACGCGAAGTCCCTGACGGGGTAGGCCGAGATTATTCTAACCAAGTGACACAATCCCTTATATTACTATTTCTACGATACTTGCCTAGCTTCCTAAGTATTCATTAACTAAATATTCATTAATCTCTTCATAACAACACGCTGGTTTCAGAGACTCTTGACACCACCCTTCATAATACGGAAGCTATTTGGTTTAATTATACATATACTCGGCAATAGAACATGTATCGAATGACAGCCTCCGAGGTTAGGTGGTATTATTACCTATGTTTTTCATCTATCTATACAAATAAATTATATTGTGATGACCAATGACATGTATATTAAGGCCGACTCAATGCCGAGACGCAATCTAAAAATGCACAGCGCCATCTATTTCCAAATTTAGTACTATTTTTTTATTTATAATTAATGCCTAGTCAATTCAGAGACGCGATATAAAAATGCACAGCGCCTACTATTTTGTATGTCTGTTTGTGCCCGCTAATCTCTGAAACGGCGGGATCGATTTGACGGGACTTTCATTGGTAGACAGCTAATTTAACGAAGAACGGCTAAAGCAACTTGTATTTTAGAATTTTGTTTTAGAAATCGGACGAAGTCACGAGCACAACTAGTTTGAAATATGAAAAATGAATTTGTTATTGTATTTTGATTAACCCCTTAATATGCTAATTTCATTTAATAAACATGTAAACTTTTGGAAAACGTTAAAATCGTACGCAAATCTTATTACCTGAACTCAACCCTTGTATTTTTAGCTAAAACATTTTAGCGTTTTCGAGTTCTAAACTTGAAATACCAAACTGGGCATATCTCGAATACCAACAAGTGGTATCGATATTATTGAATACGAGCTGAGCCCGAGACTTGATCTGCTTTTATGTTTAATTATTTTATACATTTCAAACATAAAATTCTAAAATAAAAGCAGTCCAAACCGTTCCTTATTAAATTAGGTGTTTGCCAGTGAAAGCCGTTAACGGTTACATTCAGATAGTCAGGTAAAAATTCTGTAAAATGTTGTTTTGTATATATTATATGTGTATGTATATCAATAAAAGTTCACATGTTTATTAAATGAAATTAGCATACTAAGGGGTTAATCAAAATACAATAACAAATTCATTTTTCGTATTTTAAACTAGCTGTGCTCGCGACTTCGTTCGATTTCGTCAAAAAGAGGTTGAAGGAATATTACTTTCCGCTAAGGCAAGTAATCTATTCTTTACAGATGTAAATGTGTTTTTATCTTTTCACATATAGGTATACACATTCATATACATGTTATTATTATTATTTTATGTCTAATTATTTTTACATATCTTTATATTTTATCGTACACGATGCAATCGTCTTTCAATAACAGCAACATATAATCCTGTCTTGGCTGGAAGAAATCTTGATATATAGAGATAAGCTTGCCTTTTGTGCATTTTGGTTTCTCGTTATTCTTTTTTATATATCAAAGGATATAAGTACAATAAAGTATTAAATAAAATAAATTGAGCTAAACCTAAAGTAAGCAAATTATATGCTTGTCTTATTGGTGTTGGTAACAATATTAATACATACAAATATTTAAATATATACTAGAATAAATGTAACAAACATGAAGACACAGATACAGACATCTATATTCATCACACCAATGTTTGCCTCTTAGGTAATCAAACCCGAGTCTCGTTGTGGTGGATGGCGTTAGGCGTGTAAGCCAATTAATATGGAATACAATTTTCAAGATTAAAGTCTTTTTAAATTCAAAAACATATTTACGGCACTGATAGTACAATGAAGACATAATTTTCAAAAATCATTTGTATTTTTTCACAATTTATTGTATTATTTTTTAACGAAACGGTTTCGCTAATTAAGCATATTCAACTACTGAAAAAACTCCCGAGAAACGTTAAAAGTTCCATGACATTTCCCGCGTTGATACAATGTATTTGTTTTGTATGTTTATTAAAAGCCTCTACTAAAATATATTTATAAGTAAAATAAATCGTTATCCTCGAAAGGGTCCACGATTAGCGGACGGTATTAGGTCCAACGATGTGACATGTGGTAAGTCCATTGCCATAGCGACCACAAATTCAATCTCAGGGAAATTTTGTTTTTCTGATAAACTGACAAAGTTTAAAACAACAAGTTGCAAAGATGTGACAAAGTCAGATAGTGATTCCAGTCACCCGATGAAACGATTAACATATTTATAACTAGCTTCCCGGCCCGGCTTCGCACGGCTAGTTCGAAGTTGACATCATGACAGCAGCGCCACCTACCGGATCCAATTGTATTTTTAAATCATATAAGAAACCTTTGAAATATTCGTATAAAATTTCAATCCAATCGGTTTAGCCATTTAGAAGTTATGTGAAATAGATAAGTACGGAAAGATAATTCTTACTACCTGATATCCCATTACCCGTTTTCCTATAATAATGAAGCATTTTCTCGCGGTAAAAAATAAAGTATTCATCAGGGATAATATCGGCTTCCAAAGGTAAAGAATTTTTCAAATAGGTCTATTAGTTTCAGAGACTATTCAATACAAACAAACACACAATCAAATCTTTCCTCTTTATAATATTATTGTATTATAGTATGGATACATTTTGATCACCCCTGCACAATAAAGCAACAATAACATGGTAAGTTCTCTAACCGATTTACGTTACCTTGTTTAAAGTACCACAGAAGCATCAACTTTAATTTTAAATATTGTTTGTCTACTATACTTTGCTAATCGAAAGACGACAATGTCATTACGGTAGTAGGAATTGGCAAAGCGGTTGTTTTCTACCTGGTACAACGGCTCAAACAATACTCAAGAAACGTCATACCTTTTTGACATTTCCCGCGTTAGTACAAATCTGTTGATAGTTGTATATCACTAAGATTCATTACTAATAAGATATTCATATTTCGATCCATTTCGACTTCAGAATATCAACGTTAGGGGTATTACACCCCTATACAATATAACGACAATAGCATGGCAAGTTCTCTAACCAATTTACGTTACCTGGCTTAAAGTGCCACAGAAACGTCTAGAAACATCACTTTTCATTACACGAACTTGCTCTCAAAGTAACGACGCTGCGGAGTGTTTTCGCTTTTAAATGTGAAATAATTATTAATTCCTTTGACTTCAAATCCAATTTCGAATGATAAATTTGAGTTAGACGTAACTTCTGAGTGTTATACGATCTAGTTAACGCAACTTCTGTCAGGCTTTGTTCATTTTACGTGTGTTTTAATGACTGTCTTTACGTTGCGAAATTTCATAAAAACATTTATATAGGCAGAGAGTGTCGAGTGTTAATTGGAACACGCTGGTTTCCGTGACCCTTGACACCACTCTTGAATAATCCTGCAATTTTGTCGTGAGATATCAATTTTTATGTATGTCTGTCTGTCGATTTTTACCCGCTTATCCATGAAACGGCTGAACCGATTTTGACAGGAGACAGACTTTCACTGGCAGACTGCTGAAGAATAGCGCTATTTTTAATAATTATAATAGTAATATCCTTTGACAATGTACACAAATTAATCTGATTTCAAAGTAAGCAAATTACATGCTAGTTGATGGGTGTTAGTCAACGATAGTAATACGTAATACATAGAAATACTTATATAAATACTTGATTACTGTTGGTAGAGCGCTATGCAACAACTTGCCCGAGTAGGGATCCACCGCCCTACCTATTCCTGCCGCCATAATGACATTGTTGTGCTCCGGTCCGGAGGGTAGGGTAGCCGGTAGACTTGCACATAAGGTCTAACAGCCCGACCACAGGGCAGCGGCGCACCTATAACATCTATGATATGTATAGGCCACGGTTGTCTGTTACCATCAGGAGATATGTATGCCTATTCGCTGTCTTATACCATAAAAGTACTAGTAGAGTACTGTGCAGCAACCGCCAACTCAAAAACTTTAAAACAAGTGACAATTTTATTGTGTACCTACCTACTTCTAAAAGAAAGGACACAAAAATTAATACTGATACATAATGTTATGTACAAAAGTAGTAGACGAATAATGTATACATTATACATTGTATAATATATACTATTATAGTTCTGTCATTATTCGTCTACAATGTTAGTGTTTACACGTGTCGCCGTGACCTTATGTTGCAAAATAAATATTATCTCTACTTACATAGTAAAGAACGTTAAAAACGGCGTCTATTTTAATTTATATGTCTACTAGCTGACCCGGCGAACTTTTTTTTAATGATAACGGAATGCAAACAAGCAGACGGATTTCCTGATGATAAGAAATACACGTCACCTATAGACACCAAAGGTGGCAATGGTGCGTTGCCAACCTGAGGCTGGGATGGTAAGCCTCTTGCGTGAGTAAGTTTACCGGCTACCCTACACTCCAGACCAGAATACGATAAAAGCGAGCACTGACGCTGTAGTGGCAGAAATAGGTAAGGCGGTGGTACCAATCCGGGCGAGTCGTTGCAAGACTCTATCACCAAGTCAATGTCACGGTGTTGGTGACAATAAACCCTGTGCTCGCCTCTTACGAGCTGCCTGGGTGGAAGGCGGTTGGCCTATTCTACAAAGAAACCCGGACCAACACGGGGGAATAAGGGAACTTGGTACCGCCTAACAGTCAATATTTGAGGAACTTCTATGTATCCGAATTAATTAATTTAATTATTAATGCAATTTTCAACCTTTTTAATATATTTAAAAAAATACAGACAAGGCATAAATGTCAATCATTAGTCATTACTTACAGTATTTGACAGGATGGACAACAACAATTTGACATGTAGGTACTAAAGAAATTAAATATTCATCGAGTTTTCATTGTTTTTAACATCTATTCTCCTATTATTATTTTATGTTTTTATGGATAATTGTGATAGCTATATATTTGGAATTTTCACAGATGATGTATTTTTGTTACCTCTATAACAATACTAAAAAAATATAAAAATTAATATAAAAAGGATGCTCACTTATAAAAAACTAGATTTTGTTGCGTTTTTATAGATAAAATGGTACGGAACCATCGTACGCGAGTCCGACTCGCACTTGGCCAGTTTTATTACGTTTAAATTATTATCGGATGTCATTATCGAGTAAATACAAATATAGTTATTATCATAATTGACTGCAACTGATATAACATACATACATAAAAGTGTCTGTAATATTAGACTTAATACTTTTAATGTATATTCATGCATTACATATGTACGTATATGATATTTTGGTACTTCTATCATGTACGATAATATCATTTATTATAATTTTTGTCTGTCTGTTTGTTGCGGCTAATCTCTGGAATAGCTGGACTTCCACTTGCAGATAGCTGATACAATATGGAGTAACTTAGGCTACTTTTATTTTAGAATTTTATTTTGGAAATCTTAAAGAATGAAATAAAAACGCGGACGAAGTCACAGACAAAGATATACAAAAACTATATAATAAGTATATAATAACTATATATAAAAAGATATTGACAAATATACTTAATACTTAAGATTATGATATACCTACTAGGTATATGAAGACACCACTATATATATAAGAAAATGCAATTAAGTACGACTAGAACTGTTATCATCTAACGTCATAAACACAGAGTCATTGTCGAGTTCCAATTGGAACTTCCAGATTTCTGAGACTAGGTAACCTAATTCTCAGTCTATACAAATAAAAAAAATTAAAATGTGATCGTAATATATGATACATACTTACACAAAATTATTTTTAGAATTTTTGTCCATATGTTTGTTCCAACTAATCTCTAACAATAACAATAAGTCTTTACAACGTTTCTGTAGTACTACTAGATATTCCGGAAGTAAAAAAACCGGCCAAGTGCGAGTCGAAATCTCACACAAAAGATTCTGTATCATCCTTACTAATATTATAAATGCGAAAGTAACTCTGTCTGTCTGTCTGTATGTTACGCTTTCACGCCTAAACCA
>DVZL01008363.1:0-10287 GCA_018236625.1 Lasaia peninsularis | reverse complement strand
GTTTTCTTACGTCGATATATAACTTATTAATAGAGCCAAAAAACTGTTGTGAAACCTGAAAAAAAATCATAATTTCAAAACTATCAGTCATAGAAAGATTGTATACAATTGTACACAGTTTATTTGAAAAGAATGCACATTGTTATAAGTGCATTTTTTTTTGTTACAAATGATTTCTCCTAAAGTTATAAGAACAAGGTTTTTCACTACTTCAGCAAATACGTTTTTTTTAGTCGATATATCAAATTTCTCGAAATCGAACGATTTTTTTTTAATTTTGTATTTAGGGGGTTTCGGGATTTTTTTTCAGAAAATATCGTTTTATGGCCGTTTTCAATAACTTATCTTAGGCTTCCTAGAGTTTTATTGCTAAGATATATTTTTATTAATATCAATGGTTACCTGTTTACGGTAGCCCTAGCTCTTATCGTTGATAGGTTATTCAAAAAAGGTCATTAATCATGTTTTCATTGAATAAAAACCTCGTACATCATTAGAATACGAAGCTAAATTTCGCCAATATTTACGAAGATAGAATAGCTCGGTCGGGAAATCGGGCGCCTTAAAACCCAAGTTCAAATCTCGGTGCAATTGTTTATTTTATTTTTTCTCTTTTTATATTATTCATACTTCAGCAGCAAGTAATTTGCAGTTATAAGTACTTAAATATAAATCCAAAAAAAACATGATATATACTAAAAAAACCGAACAGAGCTCGGTCAGAGTCCCAGGTACTGACAAGAAAATAAATAAATACCCTGTTGGAGATATGGGAGTGAGAGAAGTACATATGCACCCACGATTAGCCGACAATATTAAGTCCCAAGTCCGTCGCCATATTTGGCACAAAATCCAATCTCAGATATTACCGTTATGTTTTTTAGATAAACAAAAATGTTTAACGACCTTTTAAAATTTTTGAATAAAAAAAATCAACAAAATAACAAAATATACATTGGAATTGAACATTCTCTTATTTTTGACGTCCGTCGACTGACAAAAAAACTTGGTTTAAGACCAACGTAGAACATTTAGAGGTATTCAAAAGCTTCTTCCGATGGATCGACAGATCACATGCCCCATTGGAGTATGTGGTCTGTGGATGGATCTCAAGTGGTGCCCACCTTATTTATCTCCCATAACTTTTGTATGGACTTTTACGGTCTAGAAAGTAAGAAAACTATAACATTAGCCCTCCATCTATCTTATAATTTTTGCTATCATTTTACATTAAGTCAATCGATCCTCGCAGATACAACTAATGTTACCATCGTAAACTAATAATATAAAAATTATTATTAATTTAAACATTTAAGAACAGATCGATCTTGAAGCGATAAGACCACCTTTGTGTACTTTAAGCTGAATATTTTAAGATAGACTCTGTAATTAACTAAAATTTACTCATCATAATTTTCGGTCCTTGTTCCCAGCTTAGGTCTAGTCTCCTAATACATACGTCAGAGAGGTCTGCTCTGGGCTGTCTACGTTGTGAGGTCTCTTCGCTATAGATCTCTTAGCACATTTGCTAATCAAGCGGCGGGTAGTGTACCTCTTCTTCTAGGTTTATCCGGAATATTTAGGACCTTCCTTGCTTGCCTTGGCCATACCATCTCAAGCAACCTGCTTTACTTTGTCTACAATAGGAGCTACTTTGAATGATCCCCGAATAAATTCATTGCGGATTTTATCCAAGGAAGTCAAAGCCCCTTCCCCTCAGCAGTCTCATCTCACTTGTATAATAAAGTCATTTTTTTTCTTAATAGTCCAGCAATCTGCATATATCATAGCCATCAAATTGACTGCTTTATATAAATCACTAAATAAAAAGAAAATAGTTGTTTTATCTGGATTTGTTAGGGCAATCTATACTAATCATAGCTAAAATAAATAAATATTACTGCACCAATTACACAAATTGATTTAACTCAAAAAGTAAGCAAATCAAATGCGTGTGTTAGATAACGATACCAATACATAGAATAAATAAAAAATACAAGAATAAATTTAATAAACACCCAGATCTGATCTGAATCAATAATACAGACATCTATGTTTATCAGAATTGTGTAGTTATCGAGTACATGCTTAAAACCACATTTTTACTTATATTTAAGATCAGAAGAATACATATCTACCAGGTTTCCAATCAAAATTTGGCTGCTATTATTTTTAATAAAGTTATTGTTAATTGATTTTTCGAGAAAAAAAATAATTTATTAGGTTTTGAAATATAATATCGTTCATTTCACGGCAATATCAAATTAAAGCTATTTTTTTCTCACTATTATGATACACGGTTGCCTAATTTAATCTGACCGCAAGTAAGGATTACTGGCAGTAAAATACTAGCGGACACATTTTGTTTCACAAATTGGTAGATATGTATTCTCCTAATGTTGAATATAACTGAAAATGTGGTTTTTAGCGTCGGTCAGTCGGATCTTAGACTAATAGACCTTACAAGCTGTTCTTAGGACGCGTCTATATAATTCTAAATTGTAACACCGGATCGGAACGCGGCCACTCATTGAGAAGATCCAACGAAATAAACGCAGATGGCTTTTCTTTTTTTCTAAATACTCCGTGTGAGTGTGCCTGTGTGTATGTCTGTCTATCTGTCACCAGGTTGTATGTCATGTACCGTGATGGCTAGAAATGTGAAATTTACACAGACGATAAATGTCTTTTACCGCTATTGTATTAACAACAAATACTAAAAACAAAATAGAATAAATAATTAAAAGGGTCCACACAAAAATCTGACATGCACTAGGCCCAATTTATTATTTATATTCCGGTATTCACTAAAAGAGACACAGATTTATATTCGCAGCAAATCACATTATTTTGGTTTGCAGTCTGATAAGGCCCATCTGCAGTGAACTCGGAGCACTTAAGTAAAAAAGCCAACAGTATTTACGAGGCAGGTAGTTTCCAAACATTAGGGAGTGTGCAGTGCAACTGCAATTACAAAATTCAAATGGCGTTGTTGTCCCGGGTTCATTACGTGAACATTCCGGCCAGCGTCGCCTGGCCCGTCGCCAGACCTCGCTTACGGAATTTTATTATGGGAGATCAATTTGTACCGCGAACTTGCTTTCCAGATGAAAATATCTTATGCTTCGTATATAAATATTTCTTTAAATCATTTGTCTTGCAAAGATTGCAATCTGGCATAATTTAAGGACTTACAAACATTTAAAATTGAAAGTAATTTTGCGAAATACGTGTCTTTTTTTGTTACAAAAAAGTGTTTATAGACTAGTACCGAAGTATAAAAAATGATAAATTATAGTAAAGCGAAACCCATTAATATTAATAAAAAAAACCAGCAGAGTGCAATCAAACTAGCCCACGAAGGATTCCATACTATTATAAATATTGCAAAAAAATCATGTTTTTTGTATGGGTGGAGATTGTGTAATGTAAAGTTTACCCGCTGATTTTCTTTTGCCTGATCTTCTCAGTGAGTGGCCGCGTTCCGTATCGGTGGTAAATTTTAGAATTATATACACTCGTCACAAGAACCGTTTGTGAGGTCTACTATGTATAAAAATGTGTCACATGTGGGACACCCGATTGAAGCGAAGTTCCTTATTTATTATGTACAAAAAACCTGTAGGTATACAAAAAATAATCGTCGCGACACCTCACTGTTGAATGCGAAATAGAAATGAAAATATCTGGCTTGCTTTCTATAAGAGAAACATGCACAGGCCGCACAGCTTACAATAGCTTACAATAGCAAAAAGTGTCGTTGCAACTTTTCGTGAGAATTTTTTCCGTCTATTATTATTTTGTAAATTTTTGTTGTTGCACAAAAAAGGCTCTATTCTATTTGTAGTGTATTTTTTGGCATCATTTTAAAAAATTCCTCGTATAAACGTTATCCCAGGACCCCCTGTATCCTATAAGGTGGCTTCTCATCAATGAGTCGGCAAACACGCCCGGTGTTTGCACATGAACCCTCCGGATTGCCGCCTCTTCACTCCGTAATGCACAAACGTCTCCCACACTCGCTTTGTTACTAAATCCAGCGAAATCAGTCTAATGTTTTTACGTCTGAATCTCGTGTGATTTTTCAATGTCCTAAGATTCTCTTAACTGATTTAAGATAAATGTTAATTAGATTTTCGTACCCAAAGGTTAAAAAAACGGAACCCATTACGAATACTTCGCTGTCTGTCTGCCATCAGACTGTATCTCATGAATCGTATCAGCTAGACAGTTTAAATTTCCACAAATGATTTTTCAATAAATCCTAAGAATATAATAGAATAAATATATAAATAGTGTTCTCGTACAATAAACGTGATTTTTTTGCTGGTTTTCATAGATAATGATATGGAACGAATTCGAATCACACTTGATGGATTTATATTAATTACATGTAAACTATCTGTAAAAATATATGTTGATATGTAAGAGAGGCAAGATGGTAAGGCTAATGAGCGCTATATTGACGTAATATTTAAACACTCAGTAGTGTGTCGCGCCAAGTTCGATGAAAGAACGGCAAACTATAAATGTAGTGTAAGCGTGTGGTTGTATTGTGCGAACTATTTCGAGATATTTTTAACCGTCTTTAAGTCGTAACCCTTAATTCAAATACATAAAATTTGACGCATTATTTAACAGTTTTGTTTGTTTGTATTGAATGGGCTCCGAAACTACTGGACCGATTTAAATAATTATTTTACCATTAGAAGCCGTCATTACCCCTGTGATGAACATTGGCTACTTTTTACCGAGGAAAATGCTTGATTCATGGTAATGGGAGAACGGGTAGTAAGAACTATCTTTCCGTACTTATCTATTCCACATAACTTCTAAATGGGTAAACGGATTGGGTTGAAATATTATACAGATAGTTCGATGGTTTCATGTATGATTTTAAAATACAATTGGATCCGATAGGTGGCGCTACTATCAATATGTCAACCACTGTAAAATAACTTCCGTAATTACGTCCGTATTTCCAAAGAAGCGGGCAGAGGTGCATATTACATACTCATGCACCCACGATTAACCGATGCTATCAGGTCAGGTGATGTAAGAAGTGGTATGTCCGTTGTCATGTCGGGCACAAATCTAACACCAGAAAACTAGAAAAAAATCATAAAACAAGTTAAACCCGTACCCGTGAATTGACTTCATGCGTCAGACTGCGCTGGACCACCAAGTGCTTATCTCTCACTAGCTGACGGCAGATGGTCTATAATACACAGCGAATCCTAATCAATACGGGTATTTTTTTCCATTAAATAAGTAGCAGTACTTCCATAAGTTTATACTCGTAACCCACAAAAGCCGCTACAGAGTACGCTTTGCGGCCAAGGGAGGACTAAGCAAAATAACCTCTTCAAAAACATTACCTTTTGTACGAGTGAGCCATATGTTGCAGGGAAAACTCTAATATACTCAGTAATTTTCAAAGAGTGGGAGGCTGCAAAGTTAACCATATTACCAAAACCATAAGATAGCTTTTAGCTTGTCGGGGTTCATGTCAGGGCTGCCGTCAAAGTGCGCCGATATTAGATACAAGCTTACGTAAGGTACGTCCCATAAAGGTTCTGCTGCATTTGGGTGTTTTCGTATTATCTAATTAGTTATTAAACTTAATTATGATACGTCTTCGTCTTAACTTTATCCTGTTTTGAATTAGATGATATCAAGATACGCTTCCTAATATCGGGGATTCTACAAGGGCGTCAATTTTTACCAGAACCTAACCAGTGGTAGGGGAGGGGGGAATTCATTGGGTTTTTTCCATTAGATAGCGGAGATAATAAAAATTCAATGACATTTTTTTATGGTTTAAGACAGCGAACAGGCACCATACCATATAGACACCATAGATGTTATAGGTACACCGCTGCCCTGTGGTCGGGTCGCCGCTACCATATGTGCATGTCTACCGGCTACCCTACCCTCCGGATCGAAACGCGACAATGTCATTATGGCGGCAGGAATAGCTAAGGCTGTGGATCTCTACCCGGGTGAATTGCTGCACAGCACTCTAACACCAGTGAATTTATCCATTACTCTCTACCACCAGTTAATTCTCAATTTTAGCTATTGCGAGCTATTATTATATACAAGAAGATGTGGGACTCTTCGACCGCGAGTCTGAATCGCGCTTGGCCGGTTATTTTTACAAATATTGATAATCAAATATATTCCGAAAATAAATTATTCTCATTTTAATTAAATTTTAAATATAATTAAAAAAATAAAAGAAGAGTGTAGTAAAACCTTTACGCGCTCTCTCCGTATCTGTCGCTTTGTTAGCTGTTTCGTTTTATGACAATATTAGGATTTCCAAATGCAGCGAATCTCACCGAGACGAATGTAAGTATTTTGATAATTCCAAGAACTTACTTTCATTTGACTTAGTGGTTTATGCGTTTGTTGTTTTTGAAAAAGATTTTATAAAAACACGCCGAAATTTGAGAATCTACAAAATAATGTTTTATTTCGAAGTTATATCGATTTCGAGACAAAAAAATAATTAATTATAATGGAAAGGCAAAACAATGTCAGTTTTGTAAATCTAATACTTTTAAACCCGCCATTCTTGTTTATCAGTTTATTTATTTATACCGGTGATTTCGGAAACGGCTTTAACGGTTTCGCTGAAATTAGTTATCTAGGGGTTTTAGGCGATAACAATTGATCTAGATAGGTCTAAATTCTATGAAATTGCGAACGACATCTATACAACTCTGTCGGTAGCACGTGGTATGTCAGACGGCAATTTTGACCCAAAAAAATACTACTAGCGCGTGTAGCTCGGTCGCCCAGGTACTAACTTTAATATACCGAATTCACTCTTCTACCAGTTCTACCAGAAGAAAAGAGGGGAGTACGAGGTAATAAGGTTATAATTAGGTAAATATATCGGAAAGTTATACAATTTCTTCTCTTGATTTGCTAGATTTGGAAATAAGGGCAGTACAATAAACAAAAAATATATAAGTCGAGTATAATATATAAGTAGGTATAGTACATTTATCTAATATATATGAACTATACTTGTATATACTCGACATGGACGCACGGGATCCCGGGTTTCATTCCCGGCAAGTTGTTCTTATGAGTTTTATAGTTTATTTAAAAACATAACTTAGCAAGATATTGGTTTTGCGTCCAATATGGCGACGGATATGCCTGTCACTTCACGGGACCTAATATCGTCGGCTAACCGTGTGCGCCCATGTCCTCTACTCACCTCTTTGGAGATATAGGCGTGACGATATTTATTAACTAACATATATTTATTTATCTATTACTTAATATTGTCTTTTTTTAATTCATAGCTACACACGTAGCTACGCACATACTGAAAGTCTGATCTTCCATTACGAACGCCACCAAAGCTATCGTTAACTAATTGGATGTTGCGAGCGGTGATCGGCGAAACCGAGAGCTATTAACCTAATGGTGCTACAGACTGGAACTTTATTTAAAAATACGCCTTGAGGTTAATCTATTTAATACTGAGTAATTAAAATTTGAACTGGGGGTAATGGGAATTTATTTTACTTTATTGGTCGAAGTTCTGGTCAAAGTTGATCGCCTCATCATATTGCTGGATTAGTTTAGTTTTTAGGGCGACTAAGACTGTCTATCACCAGGCTGTATCTCATGAACCGTAATAGATAGACAGTTGAAATTTTCTGAGGTAATCTATTTCTGTTGAAATAAAAATAGAATACCATACAACGGTGATTTCTCAGTGATCTACCAGTGAAAGTCCCGTAAAAATCACTCCAGCTGTTTCAGAGATTAGTGGGTACAAACAGACAAAAATTCAAAAAAATATTGTTCATTTACAGAAACAACAGATAACAGAAAACAGTTTTTAATTATTTGTATAGATGATACGGAACCCTTCACGTACAAGCCCGACTAGCACTTAACGGATTTTTTATTTGCACCCACATATTTTGTTGTTTCTTTTATGTTTTCAATAGGTATAAAAATGTTTTTGTGACTTTGTTTGTTGATATCTCTTTTCAGAGATTAGCTCGCTTTTTGTTCCTTTTTTTGTTTGTATATACCTACCTCTACTACTTGTATACAATAAAGCTTAAACAAATAAGTTGCAAACTAACTCTCTCATTTTTTAACGTAAGTTATAACCTATTAAGTTTCGGTGAGATGATAATGATACGTCTGATGGAACAGTGGCCTTAATTCCAGTTAATATTTCGAGAGAGAAAATACAACACCGGCTACGATAACAAAGTAAGTATTGATAATCCCGGAGTGGAATCCCCCGGGAAATATAAGAGCCGCCACTGGAGAGAGAGTTCCGAGCCCCGGCTGAAGGATGTTTGCTCGCTTGACGACTTTGGCACTTGCCTCCCCTCGACAGCCGACGCTCCATTGTTACCTATGATGTCAAAAGTTTTAACACTGATTGTCTAATATCTTCTGATGTCCGTCAAATGACTTGTTTCACCGACTAGTTGTGAATGGAAATATATACCTAGGATACTAAATATAAATCATACATTTATATAGGAAAGTTTATGGGTTTGTGTATCCGTCATTCACGGTGAAACGGAGTGACGAATTGTATTGGTTTTTAAGCGGAGACAGTTTATGAGATGGAGAGAGTACAAATACAAAGTTATTTTGATTATATACATTTCTAAAATGAAAGTAGCTTCAGCCATTCCTTAAAAAATCAGCTGTCTGCCAGTGAAAATCCCGTCAAAATCGCTCCAGCCGTTTCAGAGATTAGCGGGAACAAATAGACAGACAAAAATTCTAAAAAATGCTATTTTGGTAAACATTTGTAGACAATTCTGTTTTACTTAATTGTTCTACTAAATGTATGATATACATTTAGTAAAACGGTTATTTTAATATTACATACAGACACTCCAATTTCATTTATTTGTATAGATTGTTTACAAACTGTATAACAAGCATTAAGGTAATTCTTTTGTATTGGAAGTTTTTCTCCAATTTCAGCTTCCAAGACACCCATTTTGTTAAAACTTTTTAAGTACATACCATCTAAATATTAAAAGTCAAATTAAGAGTACAATGCTTCTGAATTTTTATATTTTTTGAATAAACAAATAAAAAAAGTTTTGAAATCAGACGTGTTCCAGAAAGTTGGCCAGATTGTTTTTCCTAGAATATTACCAATGAATACATTCCGTCAACAGACAATTCCAAGTAGAGATGAAATCTATATAAAAAAATTTTTTTCGAGCCAAAAGATTCAAGTTATAAAAGTTTTAAAAGATCCCTCAAAAACATTTCTAGGGGTCGCCCCTAATTAAAATAGTAATGCAAAATCTTAAAAAATCGATTTTTCGAATCAAATTTCGAATTCAAAGCCTTGGTAAAGTTGAAAATCAAAATTCTAATATTAAAATTTCAATTAAAAATTTTCAGGATTGTTAATATTTTTCTTGTAGAAAAAAATGAAACGTATTATCAATTATTGTTTATTGCACAAAATGTTATCTGTTTTAAAATATAATAAAACCAAATAATAAAAACGGCCAAGTGCGAGTTGGACTAGTGCGCGAACGGTTTCATACTATTATTTGTAAAAATGGCACAAAAACGGACAGAAGGACGGACAGACAGACGGATAGACGGACTGACGGACAGTGAGACTGTCCGTGTGTTCCATTTTTATTTTTGATATACGGAAAATTTAAAACCGGCCCCGGGCAAGGCTATAAAAAGTCACGTTTTACACATAATATAATTTCATAGTAATCGTTTGTTTGAAGTTAATATATACTATACTAGATATTGAGAATATATCGAGTAAACTCGGTCGTACCTCGGTGTAAATATGAAAGAAAAGTTTCAACCCTCTATATCACAGTGCATGAGATATAGCCTGATGACAGACAGATAGACAAACAGCGGACTCTTAGTATTAGATCCCGCATTTACCCTTTGAGTACGGACAGACGGACAGCGGAGTCTTTGAGTACGATACCATAAAAATAAGATCATATACATCATTCTGGTAGTCTGTACATTTGTAAACAATCTCCCCCGGATTGGTACCACCACTTTACCTATAACTGCCACGATAGCGTCAGTGCTCGCCATTGTCGCGTTCTGGTTTGGAAGCTAGGGTAGCCGGTAAATTTTCTCACGCAAGAGGATTACCATCCCAGTCTCAGGTAGGCAATACACCATTACCACCTTTGATATCTATAGGCGACGTGTATTTCTTACCATCAGGAATTCCGTCTGCTTGTTTGCCTTCCAATATCATAAAAAAAAGGTCCCGTATTT
>DVZL01008362.1:0-10287 GCA_018236625.1 Lasaia peninsularis | reverse complement strand
TTAACACTTACTTACATTCTATAAATCGACAGTGGGCCACCATCACAACACACAGACACACACAGATACTGTTTACATTATTATATCTATTAAAAAAATCGCATTAAAAACCGTTGGATTGTTTTGAAGATCTAAGCACACATAGGGACAGACAGCGGGAAGACTTTGTTTTATTTATAGATATTTTTTTATGTATAGATAGATAAAGTCTCGTTCAGTTAAAAATAATCAAAAACAAACGGAAATATTATGTAATAGTACAATTGTTTGTTCAATCCTTTGTAAAAATCTATCAAAGCTGGTCTATTCAAAACGCATAAAGTAAAACCTATCAACGATATCAAATAAAAAACGGCATCAATTGCTTTTGTTCCGAGCACTTTTGCCGGACGTCCTTAATTAACAACAGTTGACAAGCTTTTGTATAATCCCTGACATTTTTGTTTACGTCCAGTACGTATGGGCTTGTTTGGTTTAAAACTCAAAAATAGATGGCGCTGTGACAATATTGACTCATGTAATTATTTGTGGTTAATATTTCTTAGTTATTTTTAAACATGTCTATTCAATTAGATAATCAATAGGCGAATACTGGAGGAATCAGGATTCAGGCGTTACTGTGTGAAAATCCATATTTAAACTGAAATAGTATTTTAGTATACCCGCTATAGATAATATACAGTATCCATAAATCGAAAATATTTCTTGCTTGATCGAGGCACAAATTACTACAACTGTTTTTTCGAAGGAGTTTGCGAAATAATAATTTTATTTTTGTTCAAAATAGAATAGAATAGGTTTTAATTTTAGATAGTATGATGTTTAAATAAATATAACCAGCCTATATTGCACTAAAAGTGCGTATGCAGCGTTGGAAGTGTGTTTAAATATTTATGTGAAGTATGCAGGTTGTTTTAGAGTTAAAAATTACGTGTTAAATGTTATACTTTAACTCAATATTGAGCTGTGTTAACTCGTCGGTGCACGGAAAAATTCGGACGAGTTTATGGTGCACCTTATTAATATAAATGTTTGAAACTTTGTAACGAATAAATAAATAAATAAAAAAAATATCCCCGAAAGGGTTGGCAAATGTGCTACAGTGTGTTTAATATAAGTACTTTTTGGATAAGGATTAATTTAATAAGACTCAACTCACATTGGTGAGTTGAAGCGACACGATGCGTTATATTTTTTCCGCTTAAAGAATATTTACCTCTATTGTTCTATATTTAAGGACACATATTTTGTGCTATGTAAATTAAAAGCGCGTCGACTCGCGTTGACGCGCGACTTGACACTTCGACGCTCTGCTAGAGTCGTGTCGATTTGCGGCTCGTCGCGCATACTCGGGCGCAGTGACGAGTCCACGACGCGTCAGACGCTGACCACAACAGACGGACGATAGTGCAGAACTACGACAATGGACAATGAATGAAAAATTAATTAATTTAAAACAGAAATTTAATACTGAATAACAGAACACTGCGAGCGTGCGAAAAAAAGCGCTTATTTACAATATCACAGTAGAATTCTCAAAAATTATTTGTGTTCCTCTTTATTGTGTATTTTTTTATGAAATGAGACAGCGAATAGGCACACGGGTCTCTTGATCATAAGAGACAACCGTGGCCTATAGACACCATAGATGTTGTTGGTGAGTTGTCTTGTGGTCGGTATAATTATGGCGGCAGGAATAGGTAAGGCGATGGATCCCTTTCCGGGCGAGTTACTGCACAGCACTCTACCATCATATTGGAAATGAACTTGTTAACCTATGCTCCTCCTTACGAGCTACCTGTAGGGTAGGCAGATGGTCTATTCTACATAGGTGACCCGTACTAACACGGGGAGATGTTGTTCTGCAATTTTTTCACATAAAAACCTTCCTTTTGAATCACTGTATTAGTTAAAATAAATCCTTTGAATAGTTTAAAAGATTTAAGCAAACTTTGTTTAATACTATGTAGTGATACGAAAACCCAACATAGCTTTTTCATTCGATTCACCTGTATGAAATAAAACCTATGATTGAAAAAACGTTTCATTTTGTATGGAGTACTTTATCGGACATTTTTAATTAATGATAGTTGACAGGCTTTTGTAACATCCTTTATTCCTTTGTACCGATTAAACAATTAAAACAATATGGTCAAGTGCGAATAAGACTTGTACGCGGAGGGTTCCGTACCATAGACTATGAAAACGACAAAAAAAACACATTTGTTGTATGATCACCCTTTATATATGTATTTTATTTATTATTCTATTTTTAGTATTTGTTGCAATAGCAGTAACAGAAATATATTATACGTAAAAAAATTCAACTGTCTAGCTATCACGGTTTATGAGATACAGACTAGTGACGGACAGACAGACGGATAGCGGAGGCCTAGTAACAGGATTCCGGTTTTAAGCTTTAGGTTCTGTACTTTTAAAAAATACTTTTAAATGCATTTCATTTCATATCAAACCTTCTATTACTACAAAAATATCTTCATGCTAGGCCCCTTACGTAGTAGACAGAGAGTATCGAGTACCTAATATAACGATATCTACACACTTACCTAGCTTTTACTATAATCATTACTCTATTCATAATACACGAGTAATTTGGTCGTATAATGTTAACCTAGGTCTCTCAGAATACTTATAGCCATCTTATTGGTGTCCCAATAAAGTTAGTGCTCATTATTATAGTGTTTCATGCTACAGGTAATTTAACTAAAATATCCAAGACCATATAAAGTTCTCTATGCAAAACTACACGGAACTTGTATACTTTAAAAACTTTTAGCGAAGCTTTACGGCAACTTGATCGAATCAAGGACTGGTGGCTATTCTGTCACCATATGGGGCACAAATTCATCATGTTTTTCAGAAAAACTGAAGAAATTCATAGATCAAGTGGTAATATCTGAAATTGGAACCCGGGACTTCGTGCGTCTAAGTAGGATGCCGACTACGCTCGATTATATAGAATTTTTTATGGTAATGGAAGGCAAAAAAGCAGACGGATTTCCTGATGGTAAGAAATATAGGACGCCTATAGAGACCAAAGGTAGAAATGGTGCGTTGCAACCAGAAGCTAAGATGGTAATCCTCTTGCGTGGGTAAGTTTACCGGCTACCCTACTCTCCAAACCAGACAATGGCGAGCACTGACGCTATTGTGGCAGGAATAAGGAAGGTGGTGGTATCAATCCGGGCGAGTCGTTGCAAGACCTAGTCAATGTCACGGTGTTGGTGACAATAGACCCTGTGCTCGCCTCTCACGAGCTACCTGGGTGGAAGGCAGTTGGCCTATTCTACAACGGACCTTTAAACGATTCGAAAGTTGTAATATCTTCTCCATAAAACGTAAATGAATTACTTATCTAAAAATTTTGTTGTACTAAGCGAACATTATTACATTGTAACATGACGTCGTGTCTAACGAACTAGAAGAAATGTTTTTTTTGTCACAGACAGGTCTAGACGCAGGCCTTTGTTTCACTGAAGAAACTTCCAGTGAAAGAAAAGCGAATAAGTCATTAAAAGTGCAAGCGAAGCGTAAAAATAAGGCGGAGCTGGTAAAATTGTCGAACATCGCTGAGGCCGCTTTTTATCGAAAAGTTGAAACTATATCCCGAGAAGCAGTTATTAAAGTTTTCTTTCCGGGAACGTCAAATTCGTAGAATAGTTACATTTGTATGTCTAGCATGGATGTATATCGAATTCGAATAGTATAGTCGAGTTCATTATCGATAAAAGAAAATAACTGTGTAGATAATAAAGTTAGAAGTGACGCAAGCTTGCTAAGTCAATTTTCATGATCATCTTCAACATGATGGCAAATATTAGTGCGTTGTCACTATATAGTATTAAGCAAAGTATCTTTCTGCTGTCTATCCTTAAAATATATGCATAGATCTTTAATAGATTTTTAAAACCACCCAACAGAATTTGATGCGATTTTTTTAATGGATGGATTCAATAGGAAGGTTACAAGTATAAGATTACCGCGCGAAGCCTGGTTGGGACGTTAGTTGACTATAAATAAATATTTATAAGATTTTTGCAATATCGATTTATCCCATCTACTGTTTTTAAGCTTGGAGCCTGTTAAGCCTGGGACAATCGAGTCTTTTATATGGATTCAGATAACTAGGATTTTTATGTTTTTACACTAATAGAAAAATAATAGTTTAAAAAAACTGAAAAACACGCTTTTATTTCTTGTACAACTAAAAACTAGAAAATAATTCCAAGTTATGAAGAGTTCATGTTACAGGGGGAGAAAACCAAATTTAAGTTTTTAACAAAATAATTTAATTCAGAGCTACGCTACGCTAATACAATACTGCATTTAAAAAATTAAATTGTGGTTTGATACCCACCGCTGAGTTTCACGTTCGAACATCGCGACAATGCCTAAAATACCACGCTATCCACCTTAATGCGTAGCGACTTCTACCGTGCGATTTTAAACGCATTTTTTCCCTTGCACATCTACGTGGAAAGAATTACCAGCGGCGGTATTTGCAAACGGATACAACTTACGAACCTTCAGGAAAAGAGCGTACTCATTCCTAAACGGTAACGCATCAGTGATGCTCCTGTTGTGGGCGGCGGTGACCACTCGCCCATTTGTCTCCTCTTCAGTCTTCTATAACAAAAAACACATTAATAACTAATAAACTATTTTTCTATATAGCAGCCCGGTAAGTGCTTCGCTACATAAATAAAGTTCAATATTAAAAAAACTTAATTGAAACATCAAATTCATTAAATAAAACAAAAAAAAATCAATTTTACAACACAGTCCCCATTTACAAAATGATCCGCCATTTATTGAATTCATTTGTTGCAAAAAAAATGTGATCAATGAAAAACCGCTCCGTCGATTTTGTGCAAACTTCACATAAACCATCTAATAAATAGTACGAACGAAGCTTAGGCATTTGGTTTGGATAGATGAGTCCGTTCTTGAGTTATAAAATTACAACGAAAAGTTGTAAGCCGTCTCGTTGGTCGAGGGGTTTGTATACACGCCTAACTTCACCGACCAATCCGTGAAGCTCGATTACCATTCCCAACAATAGCAGGCATTTGAGTGATGAATATGTTTGTATTTCCAGGTCTGGGTGTTTATTAAATTTATTCTAGTATCAATTTAAGTATTTCTATGTATTAAAATCGCTGACTAACACCGATAACAGAAGCATATAATTTGCCTACTTTGGGGTTAGACAATTGTGTAATTTGTTCAGGGATATGATATTTACGCCATCCCAAATTTAATACTCCTGTAGCAACATCAATTTTTTAAATCACCCACCACTTCGTATCCACGACCTCCATGTCACTTGGTATCATCCGGTCAATTTATTTAGGTCAATGAGACCAGAGGACCTTGGTCTGTAAATCGTGGACAGTTATCTAAGTGGGTTAGGTAAGTTGAATTCGTGTTGAATAATATGAGATTATTACCGCTTCACCTAGCTGACCTGCTCTTATATTAATACTAGTACACAAATAAATATCCTACGGCTATTACAAGCAGGCCCATCTTTCACATATTAGAGGCCCTAAGCACATTATAATGGGGGCCCCAGGACCATAATATGGAACTATTTTGTTAGAATAAAAAGAGTACGTATATATGCAAAGTTTGAGGTATCCGCATTTCTATTTAATTATTTTATTTTATACATTTCCAAAATAAAATTCTAAAATAAAAGTAGCCTAAGCCGTTCGTTATTATTTTAGCTGTCTGTCAGTGATAGTCTCGACCAATCCGTCGATCAGTCCGTTGGACACGGGGCCGGTTTGTTTTGACTTTGTCAAATCTACAAAACTGGTATTTGAAAGAGTTAGAAACACATTTAGTTTACATTAATTTTATTTATATTTAGATACTTTTCCTCACTTTAAAATATAGCTAAACTTAAAATAAGTTTAGTTGGCGGCAACAGAAATACCAATCAATACTTAAATAATTAATAACTACGAGTATGTAATTTGAAAAAAAAAACTGCGATGTAGGAATCCAGAATCTTTAAATGATTAAATGCTTGAGATGAACCGCTCCTCTTACTAATACTTTTCATTCTTGATGTAACATTTATGTATTTAGAAAATAAGAAAAAAGACGAGCCCTCCGAGTTTCCTTAGCCGGATCTCCTCAATAAATGGCCGCGTTCCGTTCCGGCGGTAGATTTTAGTGTCATTTTCAATTCCAAAAAACACACGCAAACAAATACTGCTATTTGTGATGAGGACGGAGTCTAATTTTAAGCTTCTTTAAATGATAAGTTATGAACCATTTATCATTCTTAGAATCTTCTTACCATAATTTAACACCTGTGTCCGATTACCAAATGTTTTTGATTATTATCTTATTCCTTGTATCAAAATCATAAAAAATGAAATAATATAAAAGGTACCTAAATGATTATCTGACGTATACATATATAACGCACAGGCTAACAAAAATAACAAGACAACAGGACAAAATAAAAAATTTTAGAAGAGTGAATTATTTACGTACATTAAAAAATTTAAAAAAATTGTTTTAGGGGACTAGAAACATATTTTTTTGTAGAATTTTCGTCGCCCTCGTCAAATCTCTTACAGTAGGTGACTCCGATATCATTTGATATAACAGTCCAGTCATCATGGTGGTTTCGTCTCGGAATCCCAGAAAATTGGCTGTAAAATCGTACAAACCTACAATATAAATCCTATTAATATTATAAATGCCATAACACATAGGCTACTTTTTAACCGATTACATTAAAAAGAGGATAATATATTTTACCGCTTTGATAATTAAGCAGGCGCGGCCGAAAAAACTAGTTATTAATAATTGTATAAGTATGTTTTAATAATTAACGGGCTTTATAGCGTGTTTTTCACCGAGATTACAGTTTTTTGCTCCCTGTTCCCTGTGCAGAATAGACCATCTGCCTCCCTACTAAGCAGTTCGCAAGAGGAGTATTGCTTAACTGGGTCACTCCCAACAAGACCACAGTAGTCTCTTACCATCAGGAGAGATGTGTGCTTGTTCAATGTATTATTCCATTAAAAAAGTTTAATCTGAATATTACTACATAGTGACTGGACTGTACTGTACATAGTGAACTGCGCATTCACCTCCATCTATTTTAAAAATTGTTTTAGGCATAAAAAAGTTATAGAGAATTTTATTCTCCACAATACTTATAGCTAGCTTCCTGCCCGCGGTTTCGCTCACGTAGTTTTTTTAATAACATTTTTTTTAATAGTATAAGACAGCGAACAGGCACATGGGTCTCCTGATGGTAAGAGACAACCGTGGCCTATAGACACCATAGATGTTGTAGGTGCGCCGCTGCACGCACTATTAAGCAGATTTTTTCCGAACTATAATACTTATTGCGTAAAATCATAGCCTCCTTTTTAGAGGAGTCGGTTAAAAAGTAGTCAATGTGTTATTCTCATGTACAAGCTATCATACTGTAAAGTTTCATCCAAATCCGTTCTGTAGTTTTTTCGTGAAAGTGTAACAAACTTCCACCCATACTTACAAACTTTCGCGTTTATAATTTTTATTTATAATATTAGTAGGATAAATACAAATAGCGTAAAGTTTACAGGCAACAAGATATTTGCAGAAAATGCGTATAAAATGGATTTTTTTGACGTTTGACCTTAGTTATCTACAAGTCGTATCTGCATAAGTATATCGTAAGTAGGTTTTGAGACAAGACAATCTTAAATGTTTAAATGTTAAGCTGTAGAGGCTTTTACAATTTTCTCACAATTGTTTTATTTTATCAGAAAAAACATTTTTAATAAAGCATCGATGTCTTCATTGCTACCTGGCAGGAAGGCAGTTGGTCTATTCTACACAGTAGACCCGGATCAACACATTCCGAGATTCTCGCCTCTTTTTACCAAGATGACTGGACTATAGCAACGGGAATAGGCTAGGTCAAAGAATATTTTAGTTTTAATGAGCCCCACTCTTTTCGGTGACTGATGAATTTAAAATCTATTTGCTAAGACATTACCAACTGGATGACAATCTAAAACCAATCTTATATCTTACCTTACTTTCTAACACAATAAATTGAGGCATATTTTAAAAAACTTGGACATGTTCCAATAGTCCAATCATGTAGGAAGAAACATCCGAACTGAACCATACTCGAGCAAAATTGCATTCAAAGTTGTCAAAAATATCCTCAACTTGAGGAGATTTCTCTTTCGAGTCGACATTTGTTCAGGGAGGAAAATTCGAGGAGTTCCTTGAGGCGGGCTCGACTGATGTCGAATAGAGGAACGTCTAAGTAAACATCTAAGAATATGGGTATTAAAAGGTGAAAAATTGGCAAAACAGATATAGGTACAATGAACGTTGATGGTTGTAGATATCCGGGGAGATTTAGGTCAACATTCCACGACCAAAGTGCTCGTGTATTATCCGAGGGTGGTGTTAAAGCGACGTGCTTGTATTAAGACGGTAATGAATGTGAAGGGAACTCGGTAAGTAGGAAATGTAACACTTGACACACGATACTCTCTGCCTACCACACAAGAAACCACGTGAAGGTGTGAAGATATGTATGTATGTATAAATACTACACGCTAAAACAACTTAAATGAAATATGACATAATAGGCTATTTTTTTACTATAACATAACCCTACGTACAAAACTTTGTGTGCATTATCGAGTAGGTTTGAAAATTTGTCAACATCTATTTTTCATTCCCTTAAGTATGGGCGGTAAGAAGTTCGCCAGTAAAGCTGGTAAGTTAATAAAAAAGTATCTCTATATACGGAACCCTTGGTAAATAAAGAACAAGTCTCCCTTGACTTTTTCAACGTAAGCACCAACTGAATCGTCAAATAAAATAATCGGATCTCACCGGTTTCTCCTCTTGCGAGATAAGCCAATGTCCACTATAATTATTTTTATGTCAACATGACTATCTTTTAATTAATTGCTATACTTACTATTAGCTAAATAAGCTCTAGAAATAGCCGACATATCGCTAAAATGATATCTATACATGTAATGTGAATAAATGTAGCGATTAAACTACAGTGAGTGAGAACTGTCAGCTACGAGGTTAAGAATAAGTTAGGATCTATAATATAAAAAATTATAACCTTCAGAATTTTATTAGAAAAGAATAGACTAGAAAAAAAAATTCACATAGAGCTTATATTGACAGGGAAATTTAGAAATAGCTTAGGCGACTTTTATTTTAGAACTGAATAAAATTAAATAAATAAATAGAATCGAAGTATGTCTTCGCCTTCATCCGCTTTTTTAATATAATAGAGTAGAATTTCACATAGACCTTACAAGCGGTTCTTGGTGACGCCTAAAATGTACCACCGGATCTGTACGCGATCTGTATACAGAAAGAGAGGTTATCCAGTTTAGAAAGAGTTAGCAATACTACATATCCGAGACAGGTCGTTTTCAGGAATATTATCTCCAGATAGTACCTAAGTAATAACTTTATGATATTGACAGAACAAATAATTGGATAAGTAGATTATAACATTCTTGAAATTAAAAAATTAAATTTAAAATTGAGTTTTAGCGAGATAGAGCCAAGGATGGACACATTTTTTTTCATAATTATTGATTTTCTTGTATTAATTATTATGACTCAGTGGTATAACGGTACGGCAATCACCTGTTAAGACCGTTAGCCGCGTAAGGTCCCGGGTTCAATTCCCAGGTCGGGAAACTTTTCTTAAATGTTTTTCAGATAATTCTGAGTAAGTATTACATTGCCCGGGATTGGAATGTGCCCAAAGGGGCTATAGGCTTGCCACCTATCACATCCAGGCCCTAGTTCCTTGGCAAATCGTGGGTGTTCTAATAAATTTACTGGACTTACGAGTGGTGGATATACCTACTAGCA
Organism: Lasaia peninsularis; assembly: GCA_018236625.1. Lineage (NCBI taxonomy): Eukaryota > Metazoa > Arthropoda > Insecta > Lepidoptera > Riodinidae > Lasaia > Lasaia peninsularis. The sequence goes on along the minus strand of DVZL01008362.1, from coordinate 378 downwards.
TATTTCTGCCTACCCCTTAGGGAATAATAGACGTGAAGGTACTCTTTTTTTACTATCATGTCATTTTGGCATTCAAGTGTGTGTTTGAATGATGCAATATCTTGTAACATTTCGTAATCATCTCTGTGGATTTGTGTATCTTTTATCTCTGTGTATGTACTCGTATGTTTAACCGCTAAACCTTAGGAATTATTTATTTATTACTACTTTATTAAGCACAAAACTGAAAAAAATAGTGACAAAGCATTCGAATTGCCAAAGAAAAACCATATTTATTAAAAAAACTGGGAATTATAAGACATTGTGTTTTAAACATTAGTAGGATAGCTTTTTGCTTGCGCGATAAATCTTCAAGCAGCGTCATCTATTTATATGAAA